>JAXGGA010015407.1:0-29244 GCA_038373865.1 Uloborus plumipes
TGGGTTAAAATTTTTCACAGAAAGCAGGACAAGAGGACATTGTTTTAAGCTATTCAAATCTCAAGCTAGCCAAGAAATTAGGAAAAAATACTATTTTAACAGTGTAGTGGGCCCTTGAAATAGCTTACCGGAAGAAGTTGTAATAAGCAAGGGAGTGGATAGCTTTCAAAGGGCCATTGATCTTTATTGAAGACTATATGTATAATGTACAATATATATGTTTAATGTAAGTGTACCGATTCACCCCATTTTACGGCATTGAAAACATTTCTGAATTGGAATGAATGTAAGATTTCACCTATAAAAATTATATCAAAACTGAAACTTCATAAGCAAATGTCCATCAACAAATAATTTTTAAAGTAAACTAAACTGCACAAAACTTATGCCAAACAAAAATGCTGAAAATTTAAAATAGTGACAATTTTAGGGCAATTTGGAAAATACCCGCACTTTCAGAGCTGCTGGGATATACCTCAAAACTTTCTGCGGCGATTTGCCCCATTTTGCCACTTTTTGAAAAACGCGCCATGTTGCTTTTAGACAGCCATTAGATTTACTATTTTCATGCTAAAGTGAAGCTTAAATACAACATTATCAACAAGCAATCCGTTGCTTCTTCTTTCCAAACGTTATACAGGGTGTCCACTCCAATCGTGGACCAATAGCTAATTTCTAAACCGTTAGAGATAAGCATATAGTTTATTTAGGAAAAAATCTCCAAATTTTGAAAGGAATTTTGGGTCTATTCAATGTTTTTCAAAAAATCAAATTTTGAAAAAGTTACGAAATTTAAATTTTTATACAGCCCCCCAGTCCTATCAATCATATTTAGTAAAACATTCTTGACACTGTAACGTTTAAAACTAAAAAAAAATCACTCTTCTATCACAAAAATTGACCGAGTTATGACGTTTTGAAAAATCAAGATTTTGCATTGTTTCATGACGTCATCGAGAGATCGCTCTCGATGACGTATGAAATAATGCAAAATCTTGATTTTTCAAAACGTCATAACTCGGTCAATTTTTGTGGTAGAAGAGTGATTTTTTTTTAGTTTTAAACGTTACAGTGTCAAGAATGTTTTACTAAATATGATTGATAGGACTGGGGGGCTGTATAAAAATTTAAATTTCGTAACTTTTTCAAAATTTGATTTTTTGAAAAACATTGAATAGACCCAAAATTCCTTTCAAAATTTGGAGATTTTTTCCTAAATAAACTATATGCTTATCTCTAACGGTTTAGAAATTAGCTATTGGTCCACGATTGGAGTGGACACCCTGTATTTTATAATGTTTAAATATTATTTTAGAAAAGTTAGATCGAAGTAGCAAAAAACAGACTAACCCCCTTTTCTCCTCTCTGGAGTTTTACCCCGCTCGGGGCTTTACCCTCCCCCCTACCCCAAATGGGGAAGAGGAATTTTCAGAAAATTGTTACTGAATTTCCTATTTTAAAATGAAATTATACTTTTAGGAGTATTTACAATTAATTAAAAGTCCGAAAATCGATTTTAAAAACAAAGAACATGTAGGTTGAAAGAGCGGAGATAATTTTGTTTTAGAACTCAAATTTTGGGGGTAAAATAATGTTTATAAAGCATATTAACGACTCAATTTTCGCCCACTTTCTGTGATCAGATTCTTTGAAATGTTATATGTAACCTCAGCCCCGATGACAATGCAATATTCTCTAATCAAATTAATTAATTAGCTATTAAATATTAATTGAAAAATGTAATTAACATTTATTTTTTCTGCATCCTACAAAAGGAATTCCAATGCTCTAAGGTAATTAGAACGCGAATTATAATTGTTTTACCTTACTTAGTGTTAAAATGTAGGTGAGCCTTCAAATGAACTTTCTTTGTTGATCATGGACATTGTTGAAAAACACTTTCATTTGAATGTTTTAAATTTTTAAAGCAATAAGCAATATACATATTTAGACAAAAATAGACAAAAAACTATTCTTTATAATTTCTAAGAGTTATAGAGCAGCTATTGAACACAATGAACAAGAAAAGCAGAAAAAATAGTGCAAAACAAAGAAAAGAAAAGAAAACGGAATGGACAAGCAGCCGTACAAGAAAGAAAATGCTTTAAAGAAGACTAAAAAAAATAAAGAGAAGTCAAAAAATAGAAAAGGGAAAAATGGAGAAAGATATTGAATGCTATAATGTTATAATATATTTAATGAATGGAAAATATATTCAATTAACGGTATACAGTCGACGCTCGTTATAACGATCACACGTTATAAAGACCATCCTAATATAACGACCGGTGAGAAAACCCCCAACTGTATCCCAATATACTCTATGTTCTACCTCTTAGAGCAACCACTCGTTATAAAGACCGTTTTCTGTAGGACGGAGACGGTCGTTATATCGAGCGTCGACTGTAATACCTTCATACAATGGTATACTATATTCATGTAAAGGAATAATATTTTCATATATATATATATAGATATATATGAATAATCCAGTATAACATTGAATGTTTACATGGCCAAAAACTGTATGGTTTCATAGTCAATAACTATGATAAGGTGGCCAATTACTATCAATTTGACATTTTTGTTTTTGCGTTGACTTTTTTCTAATGATATATCTGAAAAAGTGTTTTCAGACAGAACGTATGAGTAGTAAAATATATTAATATAGTATCATATAATGTATTTCTTATTTATGCAGAAAAATTTCATTATTTTTTATTCAAGCATAACAAATACGATGTCTCTAAAGTGGCCAATTACTATACTGCCGTGGGCAGGTAAAGGGCAGTAACTGCAAATTTTTCGATTTTCATTTTTTTGCATTTTTGAAATCTATGTTACATTAGTTTTCTGGTACAAGCATCTTTTTTAGGTTTCCGATGAAAAAAAACTGTTTTTTAACCAGTGGTAATTAGCAGTAACTGCATTTTTCGTTGCTGTGGGCAGGTAAACGGCAGTATCTGCATGTCTGCAGGATGAACATAATATGAATCGCTGTGCAAAACTTGCATCAAGCCGCAAAAACCATTTTCTTTTGTACTTAAACTAAGCAAAAGTAGGGGTGCCCTAATGGGAGGTCACGGGAGGTCATTGGTTGCACTTGAATGTTCCCAAGGGGGTGTTTTATTCCTTTTGGGGGTGAATCAGTGTTAATATCAAAGCAGACTTAAGTGATATGAATTGGCGTTACCACTTGGCCATATATCGCCAAGCTTTTAGTCGCCAACTTGGTAACATATCGCCAAATTGGCGACAAATTTGGCGAAAAAATTATTTTATGAGTTTGGGTTCAATTTAGTGCTATTGGCGGTATTTTGCGAAAAATCCACTGAATGATACTAAAATCGGCGATATTTAGAAAATGAATTGTTGTAAATCATTTTTTGCTTTGTTTCGTGGCACATTAGGTTCGTAAATGTTTGAATTGTTATCTTGCTCATTCCAAGCACTATTTTAACACTTAAGGCATCTACTAAGAAATTTACATATAAAAGGAAGTAGTATGGGGTCCATACCAGATTTTTTCAAATAAAGTTTCTCTCCACTAGCAGACTATTTTTCACGATTTCAAAGATACACAAGCCAAACTTGGCAGACGACAAACAAAAATGCAACAATGAAATGATTTTATTTACATTGTTTTGTTTTCTTTTAATTGGTTGCTTTCATACTAACAGATGATAGTTTTTGCAGTTTAATCTTTAGCTGTTGCATTTTTAATACTACTTCAAAAGAAATTGTCAGCACAAGCGCTCTTTTCTCAAAGTGATTTCTTGTTTTGATGGAAAGTACAAAGCATTAACTGATTTGTAGTAATTTCAAAACATCTGGTGTGCACGCCACACTACTTCCTTTTACGTTTAAATTCCATAATAAATGCCTCAAGTGTTAAAATAGTGCATTAGAGTGAGCAAGATAACAATTCAAACATTTACACCCCCCGTTTATCACGAATCAATGCAAAATAATGTTTTACAATGATTTATTTTCTAAATATCGCCGATTTTAACGTGATTCAGTGAATTTTTCGCAAAATGTGCCCAATAGCGCCAAATTGAATCTAAATTTTAAAAAAAAATCATATTTTCGCCAAATTTGTCGCCAACTTGGCGGCAAACACTTGGCGACCAAAAGTTTGGCGATATATCGCCAAGTGGTTTCACCAAATCATATCACTCAATCTGCATTGAAATTAACATTGATTTACCCCACAAAGGGGTAAAAGACCCCCTTGGGAACATTCGAATGCAACCACAAGGGGAGGTGCACAACGACCACCCTCAGATCCTACATACCAAACTAGAAGCTTCTACGGCATATAGTTTTTGAGTTATGCGACATACATACATACGCACATACATACATACATACATACGCACATGCATACGTACATACAGACGTCACGAGAAAATTCGTCGTAATTAACTGGGGCATGGTCGAAAAGGATATTTCGGCTGTTTATATGTTAGTAGGTACATATGCATATGCTGATAAGGTCGAAAAAACTACTCAACATTTATTCGGGGGTGAGCAAAATCAAAATTTAGACCGAATTTTGAGTGAAATTTTCTTTGTGATCACAATACTTCCTTTACTAAGTAAAAGAAAGTAAAAATGGCTGAAGAATCATCAAGTTTTGCTTCATATTTTCCATAATACAATACAGTTCATTATATTTTTTAATTATATTTCGCGGTCGTTTATATTAAATCTATATCAAGTGATACACGGTATTTATGTATATTTTTAAATAAAACATATCATTCACAATGCAATAATATATTTCGTAATAACATATTTACTCCGCATGTTGTCGAATATGTAAATACTGGACATTTAGTAGCAGACTGTGCAGTTACTGCCGACTGCCAGTCAATTCCGCATGACAATTAGAGTGAAAAGGGCAGGTAAACGGCAGTATCTGCTTTACCTCTCTATGCGCTTGAAAAATCAAAATTCAATCGATTACCCAAAAAATATATCGGTATAAACATATAGTATCGCCTATGTTCGAAGTTCATTGTTTTATTGATCTTTGTGGGAAATCAAAAACGCGTTTCTTCAATTATCTCGAAAACTCATTTTTGCAGATACTGCCGTTTACCTGCCCACGGCAGTATACCGCTTCAATTATAATAATTTTACTTCAGAGGGTTGGCGTGAATTTAAATTTATTCAGTGGACTTCCTTCCCATTTAAATGCACGGGCATCGCCGTGCGGGTACTGCTAGTACATATTTATACTTAAGATAGGATCAAGTCAAAGAATCTGAGATGAAGCTGAAATGCATCGCAAGTCTTTGCCAATATCTCATTAAAATGTTCAAAATCGACTGCAAAATTTCCTATATTATACTAAAATGCAGAAAATAATTATTGAAAAGAAAGGTTTCCAAATTACCATGTTTTTAAAACAGATTAAAAATTGAAAAATAATTTCTCTAATTCTCAAGTAAATTTAATGCCCTATGAAAATTCAGAACTTTTTACAAATTGCCCGGAAAATTTGTGATTGGGAATTTTTAATAACTGTCAAAATATTTTTATGATTAAAAGGAGAGACATGGGGCGCGAGTTCTACATAAGCAACACAGGTGTGAAGAGTAGCAATTAATGAGAAAACTTAAAGCATCAGTTAATATTATTTGCAGTGCTATAAAATTGTCAGTTAAATTCTAATAAAATTATTAACTTTTGCTCGAGCCCGAGGTTTTACCTTTTAATCACACAATTGATAGCTATTAAAAATTCCCTATCCCAAATTTTCCGGACAGTTTGTAAGAAGTTCTGAATCTGTACGTGGCCTTAAATCTACGTGTGGCTTGAAGAAATTATATTTTAATTTTTAGTCCGTTTTGAAAACATGGTAAATTGAAAACCTTTTCTTAAATTTAAATGATTATTCATTGTTTAGCTCCAGTTTCCTGCGACGAGCTATTATTATCGCCCGTAAGCGGTAAATATGCAGGTTTATTGCAAATTTCAGTCTTACTAAGAGCGATCTGTGCAAGTGTGTCATTCGTAGAGACGCAAAATGTTCGAAAAATTTGAAGCTGTAGAAAAAAAAGTTTTTTCCCCCGCTTTTTTTCTAGAAATATTGGAAAAAAATGAAAACATTGATTTTTTTCGAGTTAAAATGAAGTTTAATAGCTATTTTCTTACAAAGCTAAAAAAGTGCTAAATACTTAAAAATATTTTCCGTCTATATTATTTTTCTTTCGTAGAAAATTTTGTGCAAAAATTTTTAAAACAGCTTTTCCGCTTTTTAATTTCCAGTAAACTTCTAAGCTCAAAAGTCGAAAAGTTATTCAATATTCTAACCATCATTCAGCAGTTAATTTTGAGTAGGGTGTGATTTTATAAATTGTAAAATGAATTTTTGTTTTTTTTTTTTTTTTTTTTTTTTTGATAAATTGCGAGATTTGTTAGACTTAAAGTAAAATTTGCTTTCTACATATACTAGCCACAAAGTAATTCTTTCTACACTTCTGAAAAAAAGTGTAGAATTTCCTTTATCCTAGTATTTCATTGAAAAATACGTGCTACCTAAGTGTGAAAGTCAAGTAGGACTTTAAGACCTACTTGAATTTCAGTTCAAACTGTATTCAGTTATTAAAGAAGAAATTAGAAACATAAGTATTTCCACTATAATTCACATAATTTATTAATTCCATCCTGAAATTCAGTGTTTTCCCACGTGGTCTTCTTTCATCACTCAAAAAGTTTTAATCACTTCAACTCTTCAGACTTTAATGACTTACTTGACTTTTGCATTTCAGACTGAAATCACTAGTACTTCCATGCTACAGTATAAAGATAAGTGCTTCCATTTTTATGTCTTGAAATATTTATTCTTATACTAGCTTATTACCCGGCGTTGCCCGGTATTGAATTATGTTTAACTTATTTCATGCCGAAATGAAATAGGTGAGCCTTAAATTGATATTTCATTGCTAATCGTAATCTTTGTTGGAAAATACTCATATTTAAATGTGTTAAACTTTATCAATTTGTATGCTTAAAGGCTTATTTTTGTTACTCTATCTATTCAAAATGGAAAGGAAATGGCCCTTTTGAGGCAAAAAATTTGAATTTTGAGCCCTTTTGGATTTTTTTTTTTAAATTTCAATACTCCGCCTATGTGAGTTCTAGCGCAACAAGGAACCTCTGTGCCAAATTTGATGAAACTCCGACTAGGACTGTGGATTTGTATAAGGAACAAACATACAAACAAATATACTGTCTGCCTGCGTATTGCGCGCCTGGCAGTCACGATCGCTTCCATTTGCAAAAGCGGTGATAGGATAAGGAGACGCACTTGCCGGTGCTTTCGCTTCTTACTTCCTGTTGAATGTTACTTCGCATTTCTCCCCTATTTTGAGGAAATCCAAAGAGACCTCAGGCATGCGCAAAAGGGAGGAAGGTTTTACGATAAAAGATTAGACAGTATGTACATACATCCATTTTTATACTTATAGATTCGAACCTAAAATTGAATGGTTTCACACATGATCTTCACACATCACTCTAAAACAAAGTTTCCCAAAGAGTGGTCCGCGGACCCCCAGGGTCTGTGAGTTCATGCCAGGAGTCTGCTGTGCTTTCCTGCTAAAATGTAAAAAATAATTGAAATTGAAGGATGAGTAACAATACTTTAATTCTAAATGAAAGCACATTTGTAAAGTATAAAAAAGTTCTTGTTCACGAACAAGCAGGGCGCAGCAAACACCACGGAACCGTCGATTTTGAACCATAATTTCAATCCTACAATAATATTTCTTAAACTATATTACATTGTGGTATTGATGGCACATTATGTTTGACGTATTTCCAAAATCCAATGCGGAATAGAACTTTCTGATTTCTTGACCTAAGCTAAATATTGCACCTAACCAAGGGTGCCCACGGGGGGGGGGGGGGGGATTATGGCGCAAGTTGCGCCATCAAAATTTTTGGGGGGATTTTTTTCAAACTAATTTATTTATTTACTTATTTATGGCTCAATTATGGGTCAATCCATGCGAAATCATACAGGAAAACTAAACAATGTTGCTCACTATTTTTGATTTTTAAAACTTTTTGCCTGTTAATTAACTGTTATATTGGGAGCATGAAACAATGGTTTGAAAAATTTTAAACCTTCAGAATTTTTTTTGGCAAGCACTTTTCAGTAGCTGCGGAAGCGACTTTTCGTGAAAAGAGTACTTTGTGAAGATGCTTATAACTTTTTTATTTATAAATATTTCAAAATGATTTAAAAACCACTTGATTGAGCAAAAAAGGATCTAAATTTATATACCAGTTATTTTTCTGATAATTAGTAACAAATTTGTGTAAAATTGGCTTAAAAATAAGATTTTTTGTGTGAAATTTTACATTTTTGGCATAAAAATATTAGTAGAAGGAATTAAAACTCACCCTTACTTTCCCCCCCTTGAATAGATATCTCATAGGATTATTTCCAGAAGTAGTGTGGAACATTTGAAGACAGTCCTTTTTTTATATAATTTGTCAAACTTGACATTTTGGAGAAAAAATGCTAACTTTGAGATTTAATATCTGAAAAGGGACTGAATGAAAATCTACAAAAATTTAACTGTATAACCTTCTTATAGTAGTAAATATGTAGAAAAATTGTTATGAGTGATATCGTTCTAGTTTTAGAGATATGGAGCCGCGAAGTTGACTGAAAAATCTCATTTATTTTGACGCCAAAAAATCATCACATAATGCAAAATTAATTATTCCCATAATATTAGATGAGTTTTTTGTAGTATAAACTAACCCTTTTACCAAAACATATAATATTTAAATTTATTTTCCATTTACAGAAAGAAATAATTTAGATATTATGCTTTTATAGATACTTTTTTTTCTACGTGTTAGTCATAAAAATATGATTTTCCACTCTAAAGCTGGGCTTTCACGGTCTTAATGCATCTAGTGAGCAAAGGACAATTATAGTTTTAATCTAACCTACAACTCTTCATTCATTTTTAAAAGTTTAAAGCGTTAAAACCCCCCTACAGCACCAAAAAGTCGCTCAAAATCCAAATTTAAGCTCTAGATCCTGCCATTTTCCGTGAGACTGCGTCTGCATAACAGCAGAAAATGGCGGACGTATTTTCGCGAAAAATGGTAGGATCTAGAGCAGTGTTTCCCAACCTTTTCAAGCTCATCACCCCCTTCAAGATGCTGACTGACACCTATCGCCCCCCCCCCTTCTTTTTTCTTCCTCGAAAAAACCATAATTTGGAGCAAGTGAACATCTGTAATATTAAAAATATAAGTACGTAAAGAAGCGGTAAATTCTTAACGGGCGATAGGGTGGCGATGGGTATTTAGAAGAGAAAATAGCAGTAAAAAAGGGTAACGAAAACCGAAATTGTAAATATGTACGAAACCGCTTGTTCAGTGTTCAGACAATTAATTACACGTTAAGAAAGAAACAAATTGAAGTTCAAGCGCTTCCTCTTTGCACCTCGGATTAACCTTAGTGAGTTTTTTATCATTCACTGTCAATTTTATGAATTTTCGGATTTTCAATTTATTTTCCTTCCAATTTTTTATTTCAATGATTTTAATTACCCAGATTCCAGCGAACAAAAGAAAATAATTTCTTGAAAAATGTACTTCTGTTTTTTGATAAGTACATCAATGATCTTAGTTAAATGTTTCCCTTCAAATGATTATATCAGATCGCTTCGTGAAAGAAAAAAAAATAAAAGGTATTTTATTTATTCATTAATATTTTTAGTTTAAAAGTGATTAGTCATAGTATCTTTATTGCTTACATTTTACTTCAAATTTAAGTTAGGTACTTATATTTTTAATATTATAGATGTTCACTTGCTCCAAATTATGGTTTTTTCGAGGAAGAAAAAAGAAGGGGGGGGGGGCGATAGGTGTCAGTCAGCATCTTGAAGGGGGTGATGAGCTTGAAAAGGTTGGGAAACACTGCTCTAGATCCTACCCTTTTCCGCAAAAATACTTCCGCCATTTTCTGCTGTCATACAGACGCAGTCTCACGGAAAATGGCAGGATTAGAGCTTAAATTCGGATTTTTAACGATACTTTTTGGTGCTGTAGGTGGGTTTTAACGCTTTAAACTTTTAAAAATGAATGAAGAGTTGTAGGTTAGATTAAAACTATAATTGTCCTTTGCTCACTAGATGCATTAAGACCGTGAAAGCCCAACTTTAGAGTAGAAAATCATGTTTTTATGACTAACACGTAGAAAAAAATGCATTTATAAAAGCAAAATATCTATAAATTATTTCTTTCTGTAAATGGAAAATAAATTAAAATTATTATATGTTTTGGTAAAAGGGTTAGTTTATACCACAAAAAAACTCATCTAATATTACAAGAATAATTAATTTTGCATTATGTGATGATTTTTTGGCGTCAAAATAAATGAAATTTTTCAGTCAACTTCGCGGCTCCATATCTCTAAAACTAGAACGATATCACTCATAACAATTTTGCTACATATTTACTACTATAAGAAGGTTATCCAGTTAAATTTTTGTAGATTTTCATTAGGTCCCTTTTCAGATATTAAATCTCAAAGTTAGCATTTTTTCTCCAAAATGCCAAGTTTGACAAATTATATAAAAAAAAAAGACTGTCTTCAAATGTTTCACACTACTTCTGGGAATAGTCCTATGAGATATCTATTCAAGGGAAAAATAAGTAAGAGGTGAGTCTTAATTCCTTCTACTAATATTTTTATGCCAAAAATGTAAAATTTCACACAAAAAATCTTATTTTTAAGCCAATTTTACACAAATTTGTTACTAATTATCAGAAAAATAATTAGTATAGAAATTTAGATCATTTTTTGATCAGTCAAGTGGTTTTTAAATCATTTTGATATATTTATAAATAAAAAAGTTATAAGCATCTTCACAAAGTACTCTTTTCACGAAAAGTCGCTTCCGCAGCTACAGAAAAGTGCTTGCCAAAAAAAATTCTGAAGGTTTAAAATTTTTTAAACCATTGTTTCATGCTCCCAATATAACAGTTAATTATCAGGCAAAAAGTTTTAAAAATCAAAAATAGTGAGCAACATGGTCTGTATGATCTCACATGGATTGACCCTATATAGATAGTTTTAAATGATATGAGTGTCTCAAAATATAACTTGGAGTAATTTACGTCATCGTTACTTTATTTATTTATCTATTTACTAGCGGTACCCGCACGGCTTTGCCCGTGGTATAAAATTAAAAGTTCATTTGTAAAATAATTGATACATCAGAAAAAATGCTCTATTTTAGTTTTATTCAACTATAATTCCTTCAAAGTGATATAAAGATCTGATATGGACCCCACACTACTTAATTTTACGTGTAAATTTCTTAGTAGATGCCTTAAGTGCTAAAATAGTGCTTGGAGTGAGCAAGATAACAATTCAAACATTTGTAGCCCTAGTTTGCTACGAAACAATGCAAAAAAATATTTTACAATGATTAATCTCCTAAAGATCGTCGTTTTTAACATCATTCAGTGGATTTTTCGCAAAATATCGCCAACAGCGCCAAATTGAACCTAAATCAAAAAAAAAAAAAAAAATCGCGAATTTGGCGTCAAACATTTGGCGATCAAAAGCTTGGCGATGTATCGCCAAGTGGTCGCGCCAATTCATATCACTTTTGTTAACCTATTCATATCACCTTGCATTGAAAACACTGATTTACCCGATAAATGGGGTAAAACACCCCCTTAGAACATTCGAATGCAACCCCAAGGGAGATGGACAAAAATAAGCCAAAAGAGAAAATAAGAACAGTTTTGTTGATAACAGAAACCAACAGAAATCTTACCAAAGTTTAAAAGAAGAAGAAAGTTTTCTTTCCAGCTTAAAAAACAAAACAATACATTTTCCGAAACGAAACACTTTAAAAAAACGATGCAATATCGCAATTGATACGATATTTCGTTAATCTGTGCTTTAGGTACCCTTTTCTCGCTAAATGAACGATAGGCGCGCCAAGCGTGGTAACCCTAGCTATTTTGCGTAGTTGACTTTTTGAAAACGCGCCAAGCAGGGTCCCAAAGCATCTTCACCGTCACCGGGAAAAAGACAGGGTTGCCAGAGAATTGGAACAAAAAAAAACTATACCTCCTCTAAAAAAAATATTACAAAATACTACTGTTTCCAAACGTTGCCAAAATCAATGTTGCTGAAATGCGAAATCTATGAAAATGAAAAAAAAAAAAAAAATCCGCCAAATCTTTTAATTAAGTCATTAGTATATTGGAAACAGGGTTGCCAGAAACATACTACGCTCCTTATTTGGGCCGAAAAAATACTACCGTAGAATCAAAAATACTACGTCTGGCAACCCTGGAAAAAGAACGAAACAAAAATAAGTATGAACACGTAACCATAGTAACAACATGAAAAGTTGATTTCGTTGATAAAATAATTCTTTTCATCTCTCTTTTCAAACAAATTTTATTATCGAGCTGAACCATTTTAGAATCGTTTGGCTTGCTTTACTGAAGGTAAGCCTTGAATTTCGGGATTCTAAAAACAATTGTTACAGCTCTCCTGATGATCGTAGAAACTTCGAAAAAACTTCATTTTGTGCAGAAAATTCCAAGCTTTCGAATGACATAAGACTTGAAAATGTGTGTGAAATATTTCTTCCCTATTTTATCGAATTTCCGCTAAGAATTCGAATAGAAAAAGAACGAAATGGAATTTTCGAAAAATCGCTTCGAGGTGCAAAACTACATGCTACAAACTAATTTTGTGCCAAGTGGCATGAAAATCGACCGAACGGTTTTGGCGCTACGCGCGTAACAGACAGACAGAAGGACAGACAGAACCACCTTCAGCTTTATTATTAGTAGAGATTATTAATATTTATTTATTTATTTTGTGTGTGTGAGTGTGCTTAGAATGTCTGGAAGAGAAAAAAAGCGATTCTGTTTTACGCATAATTAGTACTTTAAGAAAATTGATAATAAATAAAAAAATAAATTAAAAAAAAGAAGACATAAATAATATTAAAAAAAATAATATTTACAAAAATAAATAAAATAAAAAAGAGAGTTAAAAATAAAAATAAAAAGCACAAGAGGGTTGTGAAAAATTTTGGGGAGGAATTTGCGCTATTGTGGCTCAGGGGGGGGGATGGGCACCCCTGTACCTAACAAGCGATATTTAGCTTTATTTTGATTTAAAAATGAGTGTCCGATTCTCTTATATTTTAAAAGTCAATGTGGGAAATAGAAAGAAGTTAACACGCTACACATTTACTAATTTTGTGTACCTGAAACAAACGTGCAAACATTTTGGAAAAAATATTTTAATGCATCAAATCAAGTGGTTTTTTTTTTTTTTTTTCACACACGGGAGGGAGGAAGGGAGTCTACGAAGTCATTAAATATTTAGGAGGGGGTCCGTGGAGGTCTGGACTTTGGGAACCACTACTCTAAAATATTAATCGCTTCCAACACGAAACTTAAATTTTCAACGTATTCTATATAGCAAAAAAGTTTCTTTTTCTGTACCGTAATCGATAAAGAGATATCTTTGTATTCTTATATTTAATCGCTCCTCCTATTTTAGCGCGAAAATAGTTACCTACATTTATTTTTTTCGCAGCCTTGAGATGAAACACACAACCTTTTCAATCCAATCTAAAGTCAAGTGGAAAATAAACTCCAGGACACTTTTTGACAAGCTGGCTTTTGTGCTTTTCTTCTCTAAACGAGCATTTCTTTCTATTTAAAGGTGTTTTAGATAAGTAAATGAGCAAAGTCATCAATTTACAGTTAACTATCTCCTTTCAGAAAAGATAGTCTGCCATGTGCCGAGAAACTATTAATTTTGACCTTTACTTTTTTATGTATATAAAACCGCATGATTTACCGTGGAGGAGCAACTGTGGTGCAGACTCGAAAGAAGCTCCTGACTAGACACTTTTACGAGGGAGGTCATTTTAACATCAGAATAAAATGGCGAAGTGCATGCCCAACAGAAATTAATTCATCCGTACCATCTTTAGTGCTGTTAAGATAATTTATGGCCTCTTCAAGCGATGACTCCTGTTGGTCAGAGCTCAATTTCCAGTTCTTGTACGGGATCTCAGAATTTCAAAACTGACGGGGCCTCTCATTCATATTTTTTCCCTAATAGAACCCATTCAAAATTTCATGTCCGTTTTTATTCATAAGGCGAGTTTTATTTTTTCTCCGAAGTAGACGGTTTAGAGAGAGGAAAACACCAGAAACAAGGAATAATCCTTTTCCACCGACAGAAATGAATGGCGTATTGTGTCATTCTGACATCAGAAGTATCGAAATGATTTCTGAGTTATGGCCGTGAGGAGTAGGAGGAGATATATTTATTCCCTTCCGTTCGGAATAAAGTGTTAGAGAACTGAATAAAGACTTGTCTGCATGAATGAAAAAAAGAAAGTAATAATATTTGAATAGAAACACGTGTCCAGCGTTTGGCAAGTTAGCCGGTTTAGGCCAGAAGTTTTGTGATCATTTAGTATCGGCAAAGCCCTTCCAGCAGATGGAGATGAAACGGCCCCTGTTTGAGAGAACATCAGTTAGCTTTGCGAAGTCTCAAGACTGAGTTGTATGCTTAGCGGCTGAGGTTCCAAGAACTTAAAAAAAAAAGATCAGTTCTTAGTTAAAGAATATTTTCATCGATACGCTTGAAGATTTAGACGATTGGTAAGTAAATTCAACCTACTAGAACATTGACAAATATTGTTAATACAAGTGGGAGTCAAAAGTTTTTCCATAAACTACTTGATTCCTTTAGGGATATATTGTTAAGTTTAAAAAACTCAGCATTCGAAGTGAAGGACACCTCGCTCTACCATCATTAGCCATCTTTTAGCCAGTTTTTCGATAACACAATGATATGAATATTTTGTAATTACTCTTATAATAATCAATACCATCAGGCCAATAAATATTAATACTGTCATAACTATCATGTTGCAGTGCTCTGGACCACTGAAACCTTAATTTTTGTCAAGGCATATATTTCGTGTTAATTCGTGTTGCATTATGTTGTAGTGCTGTGGACCACTGAAACCTTAATTTTTGTCAAGGCATATATTTCGTGTCCCTTCGGTTGCGTTATGGCCTTGAACTCATAAAGCTCTCATGTAGTCCACTTCACATACAGCACATCAGAACTCAATGGAATTGAGTGATAAGTCAAAATACTGGCTATTTTTTTATTGATCCTCCTTTGCACTTCACATGTATGCACATCAGCAGGGAAAATTTAGATTGTGTACAATATTGTAAAACTTTTGACTCACCTTAGTATTTTATACAGTTTGTTGTTAATATCTACAGTTGCATCAGAGTATGAAATAATATCCCCACGAGCTTATTTTTTAAAACGGGTATTCAAGTTTTACAAAATTTGATTTCCGATTCTATTCTATATTTTAAAATATTTTCCTTGAATTAGAAATCCTTGGTCTTGATGAGATCAGCCTGGATGAGACGTGAAAAGCCTTGGTGTAGTAGTTATAATGCTAGCATTTTCACTCTCAGCAACTAATAACAGTATTAAGTGACCTTTTTTTCGTTTTTTAACCACTTAATTCAGTGGTATCCAACTGACGGCCCCGGGCCATATGCGGCCCGCGAAGCTGATCCATGTGGTCCGTTGTTGTATTTAATTTTGAGAAGTAAAAGCTGTTTTCGAAACTTCCACAATGACCGACCATCCTTGTTCGACATTAAGAATGTTGCAAATTTGTAACTAAATGATCGGAAATTTGTTTGTAAAAAATAGATGGAAACTTCGTACTGGTAAATAAGTATGCATTGATGATAACAAACATTATTGTTTGTACTTTCCTATTCTTTGTGTTTACGTTTAATCCAAAAATTATTTTTAAAATATATATTTAAACACTTTATGTGCTTTGCCGTGCAAGATTCGACTTAATATGAAGTAGAACTTTTTGGTAAAACAAGGTTCGTCACCGCTGACTTAAAACGTTTATCCTTATCTGATACCGGCAAATTTGCCAGTGCCCGTATCTGACATGGGCAATTGGGGCATCACGTGGTATTTAGTTTTTAGTGTCCTTCTGAACTCCGTTCTTATTAATATAGACGGGCTAGATCAGGGGTTCCCAAACTTTTTTGTTTCGTGGACCCCTTGCCGAGTTTTCCAGTTTCTTGCGGATCGCCTTCCTAGGGGTCGTTCCAAAACTAGTCAGGCACTGAAGTAATAGAACTAAAGCATTCAAAACTGCGAATTAGAAGGTTAACCCTAGAATACTAACGTGTTTTTTTTTAACGCTAATACTAAATAGAAAGATGAGTAAAAATTACTCATGATTAGTATTCTAGGGTTAAGTTCCATTATAGATACTCCAAAACAACCAGATGAAAGCAAGATATTTGTAAATATAACAAGATGAATCAGAAATATACCCAACAGTATGAGAGCTAATTTTTTTTAAGCATTTAAAAACTTTTTAAATGTATGAAAACTTTTTAAAAATTTCGTTTGACAGCTTTACTGCAGAGTAAAAAATTGAAATTTAAATTAACAGAAAACAGATGAAGAGAAAAACTTAACACAAATTTTTTTATTCATACTATCGTCCCCGCTTAGTAGGGTAACAGTATAAACGAATACCCCGCTTAATCGAATAATATTTCTTGGAACCAACAGTATTCGTATAAGCGGAGCCGACAGTATTTTCATAATAATAATGGCACAAAACTTAAATTAGATACACATCTTCTAACATAGAATAAGTGTGCAAGGAAATAAAAAAAGCCTTTTTTTAGTGGGGAGGGGAGAGGGGTGAATTTGGTATATCGGCAGCAAAAACTGGAACAGCAGAAGCTGAACGGAAATTTGTTTGCACTTGGTATGAAGATGTAAAAGCTTACAAAAAAACTTCTTGCTATATTCCAAAGGTATAAGATAAGTTATAGATATGTTTTTCTCAAGACAAAAATATCAATGCCCTTTCCTAAACTCTAACTTAAGTTCTTCGCTAGTGCTTATTCCAATCAGCTTTCTTGTAAAATTTTGATTCTTCAATCTCATTAAAAAGATTGATAATCTACTAAGACGTCAGTGTCAAAAAGTTTTTAAAATAATAATAATAGAAACCTTGTCAAGCATAATCCTTTTAACATCCAGCGTACTTCAAAGTGAAAAAGTAATTAATTTAAGTTTTCATCATTTTCTTCGTACAACTGCGCAAATAATTTAGTGTTAACCCATTAATGCCTGACATTTTTTTCCCAAAGATATTTTGTATACCGGTTAAAAACGGTGTTTAATGGACATGAAAAATAATAAAAAAAATATTATGTAAAAAATAATTGTTTTATTAAGGAAAGAAAAATCGTCCCTTAAAAGTTACGATAGACCCCAGAGGGTACATACTTTTTTTACGGAAATTTTTTTCTGCCTACGATACAATATTTAAAAAGGCATTTTATAAGAAGAAATAAAATCAGCAATTAACATAAACTGGGAAGCTGGGAATAACTTTGAAAACTTGAGATTGTGAACGATGTCATTTTTGATAAAGATCATATTAAAACTGCTACAGAACACACTTTACAATGGTTATGTGTAGCAATCTGTTAATAACGAGTTGAAACAATATCAAGGTACTAATTGAGCACTATTATTTGGTTGAAATGTTCATTTTGGGGAAATTCAGACCCTTTTTGGACCGTTCTAGAAAAAGGACGCTAAGCATTAATGGGTTAAGTTTTTTTACAAATTTTGTTTATAGCATTTATTACGAATTGTAGCGATTGATGCAGGCTGTTGCTCATATTTTTTGCTAATATAACGATTCTGACTCGTGGACCCCTATTTGTATCTCGTGGGCCTCCAACTCTTTCTTTCGTTAATGTGGACCCCTTGCAAACTCCGGGGGACCCCTGGCGGTCCCTGTGGACCACTTTGGAAAACACTGGGCTTGATTATAATAATATTTATTTACCATGGATGGCTCCTGTATGCATGTCTTGTACTAATCGCATGGAGCATTTTGTTAATCAGCTATAGGTTTGTGAGGAATTGTTTGTTATAGCATTATGAGAGGGTGAACTGTATTATATAGAGGAGGAGGGCACTAACCAACAAAGGGTGAGAACTCCTAGTCTAGAATCAATCGTAAACTAACCACTTCAAGTGTACTTACTTGAAGACTTACTTTCAGAAGTTTTTTTTCTTTTTTCTTTTTTTTTTCTGTTCAGGTCAGAATTAAAAAACATTAATTGATTCGCGAAGCACTGCAATAATTCAAAAGCCCAGTTTTGGTAAGAGTAATTTGTCAAATGCAAGAGAAAATGTTTCATTATTTCTTTGCTGATCTCGGAGAAAAACTATTTTCAATATCCTAACAATATAGTTTCATGAAGTATTATAAAAGCCATTGCTTACCTACAAAAAACACCCCTGATTATCAGCATATAAGATTGAAAGTTGCCATTTAAAAAATAACGAAGTTTTGCAGCAGAGTTTTACAATCAAAATCCAGTATGAGCCGACTATTTTGAGCATTTTACCAATGTAACAATAATAAAGTAATTCCAATATAATAAACTATCTCAAATGGCTGTTATAATCTTAAATGTACATTAGTGTGAACAAAGAGCAATGTTTTGAATAAGCATTGTCTGAATAGTTTGAGATAAAAATGACTTTAAGTGTTCCTTGAGAAAAATTATTTATGTTCAACTGTTCGTTATTTTTTGAGGAATTTTATTGCAACTGAAATTATGATTTTTTCGGTGCATAAAAACCATTTGTATTTCATAAAAAACTGCAATTCGTTATATTTAAAAAAATAAATCCTATTGTTCAACAGTTTGTTGCTCGGAAAGAACTTTATTTCATCTGAAATTATGTAATTAACTTGCATTTCCGATGTAAAAAAGACATTCGTGACACAAAAAGAAGCTTCACGTTTATTGAAATAAATCTTCCAGTGAAAGTTTATGATAGAACAATGGCGGTATGCAGATGCTAAGAAATTAGTTACATTGCAAGCATTTCATATTATGTTCTTCAGTTTGCGTTATCTCCATTGTAGTTATGTAGTTAATTGTATTACAATGAAAACTAGGTATGATATAGTTCCATCTTTCTTGCAAATTTAATCATAACTGGTTATCGAAACTAAATATGGAAGCTTGGACAATTAGAAGTGCTAAGAGCTTATAGTCAGGGATCCCTGAAAGAGATTTTTCTGTTTATTACTATCAAGCTAATTTTCCGTGAGTAGCTTCATTTTAATGAGACGCCCAACTTTTCCTCTTACAACAATTCTCGATTGTAGTAGCTAACAGGGGTAACAGGGATCAAATGTATCGATTCTATGGGTCTCAAAAACTTATCACTAACTGTGGCTTTTTTAATTAAATCTCAAGATAATTATTAACATTGTTGAAAAAAAATTTGTCCTACAAGGTGTATGGTTTGATCAAAGAGTCCCCCTCCTCCCAACATGTATCGATTACGAGGTCATCAAAAGTGATTACTAACTGCCTGAGTTTTTTTCTACTGCTTACTTAATATGTATATAATTTATTAGGCACATTGTCCTACGAACTGTTTGGTACGTTATCCCGGTCCTACGATCTAAAAATGTAGTACAGATGCCTGATGAAAAAATAATCTATCAAGCTGAAACTTCTTGAATAGCGTCGTTTTAATGAGATGCCCAACTTTTCATATTACAACAATTCTCGATTGTGGTAGCCAACAGAAGTAACAGGGATCAAATGTGTCGATTCTATGCGTCTCAAAAACTTATCACTAACTGTGGCTTTTTTAATTAAATCGTAAGATAGTTATTAACATTGTTGAAAAAAATATTCGTCCTACAAGATATATGGTTTGATCAAAGAGTCCCCCTCCTCCCAACATGTATCGATTACGAGGTCATCAAAAGTGATTACTAAGTGCCTGAGTTTTTTACTATTGCTTAGTCAATATGTATATAATTTAAAAGTCACATTGTCCTACAAATTGCATGGTACGTTATCCCAGTCCTACATTCCAAAAATATAGTACCCTGATGAAAAAATAATCAGCACCAAGCTGAATCTTCTTAAATTGCGCCGTTTCAATGAGACGCCCGACAATTTCATCAACGAAATTCTGAATTGTGGTAGCTAACAGGGGTAGCTGAGTCAAAATTTGCCGATTTGACGGTTCTCAAAAATTTTTTACTAACTGTTGGTAATTTATTAAACATTAAGAAAATTACTAACTTTATTGAAAAAAAATTTGTCCCACAAGGTATATGGTTTGTCCGAAGTCGATTACGAGGTCATCAAAAGTGATTACTGATACTGACTGCCCGATATTTTCCCTATTAATTAGTTAATATGCATATAATTTAACAGTCACATTGTCCTACAAATTGCGTGGTAAGTCATCCAGTTCCTACGTAATGTAGTACAGATCCCTGAAGAAAAAATAATCACTATCGAACCGAATCTTCTTGAATAGCGTCGTTTCAATGAGACGCAAGTTTATTTCATAAACGAAATTCTGGATTGTAGTAGCTAACAAGAGTAGCGGGGAAAAAATATGTCGAGATGACGATACTCAAAAATTTAATATTAATTGTTGGTCTTTTTATTAAATATTAAGAAAATTATTAACATTAGTGGATAAAATATTCGTCTTACAATATGTATGCTTTTATCAGAGTCCCCTCCTCCCAGCATGTATCGATTACGAGGTCATCAAGAATAATCACTAACTACTTCAATTTTTTACTTTTGCTTTTTTCGTTAATATTTTATATAATTTAACAGTCATATTGTCCTTCAAATTTTGTGGTACGTTATTGCGGTACTCCAATTGAATACACATTTTCACTTCGTACTAGTAGAAATAAATTTATTTTGCACAATTTGATATTACGGCTTAGTCTTGCCAGTACGCATGCCCAGAGCATACTAGGAATTCTCCGTAAATATCGACCATAATCCTGCAAAAAAAAAAAAAAAAAAAAAAAAAAACAACCTTAGAATTCTTGTCGGACTAGTGATACCTACCTGTTTACTTGTAGGACATTGTTTTATCTGGATAGATAATACACTAACCTATAATATAATATTTTTGTCCTACAGTTAGTAATAACAAAAGTTGTCTTGTGGTACTAACAATTTTTGAGCGTAGGACCGGGATAACGTACCACGCAATTCGTAGGACAATGTGACTGTTAAATTATATACATCTTAACTAAGCAGTAGAAAAAAATTTAGGTAGTTAGTAATTAAATTACTTTTGATGACCTCGTAATCGATGCATGTTGGGAGGAGGGGGACACTTTGATCAAACCATACACCTTGTAGGACAAATATTTTTTCAACAATGTTAATAATTATCTTAAGATTTAATTAATAAAGCTACAATTAGTGATAAGTTTTTGAGACCCATAGAATCGACACATTTGATTCCTGCTACCCCTGTTAGCTACCACAATCGAGAATTTTTGTAAGAGGAAAAGTTGGGCGTCTCATTAAGACAAAGCTGATCACGAAAAATTAGCTTGATAGTAATAAACAAAAAAATCTCTATCAGGGATCCCTGACTATTATTCTTAGATGTTTATAAAGTAAAAGTGTTGGTCTTTCTTTCTTTTAACAGTCATGGATTTTTTACTTCAAAAATCTATCTAACAGCTATTTAGAAAATATTATTGACCAAATCTTTTTCGTTAGCAATTTGACTGGCGTGTTTTCCTTGGAAAAAATCAAACTGTACTAAGTAGCCATTTAGGCAATTTAGACACCAGCCCTTGAACCCAAATCTACCAATAATTTAACTAATAATAAAACAAGGTTTTGTTTTATCACATAGAAGAAATGCATTTCAAGTGAAATGATAGTTGATTGCGTTACAGACAGATAAAAACTTCTTAGGGCAAATTGTACTCACGAATTCCCAATGTCCCATAAACAGGAAGCCACAGATTGAGCATTATTATACAAAAATGATATAATTATTTTTGCAAAATAACATTACAGAAGACTTCTGTGATTTATTTTAAGCAAATCATTTCAAAATAATTCAATTTCATGAAAAATAAGTTTGCAAAAGACACTTTCTGCGACTACCCATTAGGGTATGTCATAAAAATAAAAGATTTTTTTTTCGACTTGGTACACGCAATTTCCTATGTATTCACTCATTTTGAGTTGCTTGGTACAAAAAAAGTTTTTGAAAAAAAATTTTAGCTACCAGGAAATCGCAATTAATCCGGTGTTTTTTTCAAAAAATTCACTATTTTCAGGTTGAATACACAATATAGCTGCGAGAGTTTTTTTAAAAGATTGTTCTTCTAATTTAAATACATGTTTTCAATTCTAATCAACATACTTTCCTTATAAAAAATGCAGTTAAATATACATATCGTCTCTTTTTGTTTTTAAAAAGAGCAGAAACTACCGGTAATCGTTCCTACTGAAACGGGTTACGCTTCTGGTCAATCGACACCGCTGTCTTCGTTAGGCAGTCAGCTGTTCAGAGGAAAATGCCACCTGCATCTGGGGAAGTGATCCCCATTTTGCTAATTAACGCCCCCCCCCCCCCCCCCAAGATAACTTTTGACCAGCAGGCGCGTTTTCACTTAAATGCCGCTTACTGCTCACTGCCGAAGATTTTCCGACAAAAGGCAAATTGAGATTCTCTTTTTTGTTTTATTAAAGGATGGATTGATTTCCACTAGAAACCTGGAAAGCAAAAGACACTAATAATTTTAAACATCGAAGAAGTCGGACTTACAGTTCGACTCTCCTGAAAGCTAGTGCCGTCGTGTAATATTATGACTCGAGGAAATCCCCTGGAATGTTTATAGTATAGCTGTACGAAGTAAATGAAACTACATTGATATTAGTAGAGCGGCCGTTACTTCAGTCAGGTTTGCTGTGTCATCAACTGCGGCAGTTGTTATCATATATAGCCTTTTGGGTAATCTTGTGAAGGCAGGACCATCTCGGTGAAGATAAAAAACATGTCATGTGCAATAACAAAAGGGTGTTTCATGCTAAAGAGCATGTTATGAAGCACTCAAGAGCAGAGGAGAGTTCCAATATCGCAAAAAGTAACATTACTGCAATTTTTGTAGAAAGCAGGAAGCACAACACTCTAACTCTTAGTCACGATGAGAACACTGGTAGCTTTCGGAGACATGCCACATTACATCGAAAAACTCCTCCATTACATACTTTTTAGATCTTTCTTTCTGCTGGCTTCACATCATCGAGCAGATATTAAGTCATATAGTCGCAAAACTTGACGGACCAACTTCTCCAGAAAAGGAATGGATTGGTACTGTAGGTAAACTCTTTTCCCAAGTTGAGTTTCTTGAGAAAAAAACAAAGTTTAAGCCAATTCAATTTTTGGAGCCCCTTGTTAATATGGACGAAAATGTTGCTAGTAAGTCAATCAGTTCCGTGGAAGGCAGAAGTATTAAAGCTCACTGATGGCGGAACTATTTCCACCCCTAATTGATTCTATTTTGTCAAATGCAAAGGCATTTTTACCTTAGTCCTCAGAGTAAAGAAGAGCAATGAGTAAATTTTCTGGAATAGCCCAAAAGGACCCGTTTTTTTATACAGGAAACTTTGTTTTTTTCCCTCAAGAAAGTCAACTTGGGAAAAGAAAGTTGTAATGGGGGAGTATTTCGATGTAATGTAGCATGCCTCCTTTCCAGCCAGTCATTTAATGGAAGGTACCGGGCCGGATTAAAGATTTGGGGGCCCATAGGCATTCGAAATGAGGGGGCCTTTTCACTATATGGATTTGATAAATGAGATTTTAAATAACTGATATATATATTGTGCAAATATATTTTAATCATTTAAAATTGTTATTTTGGAATACATAATCAATCACAGATACAGGTATAAATATTGTTAATGGTGAGCAAGGCTTAATTTACATAGGGAGTAAAGCTCCCGCAAAAACGAAATTTAATATTCTAGGTGCAATCCATGTTATTCTCACGTTAAAATAAGTTGTGGGTACTTTTGGGCTCTTGCACCTCTTTTGGTAGAAATTATGCCTTAGTGATGAGAAAGCAGTTTTGGATGAAAGTATGAACGTTTACTTTAGTTCTATTCGCATATTGCATCAAATAATGCTCTTACTGTTTAGCTCAGTGCCATCTAAAGTTAAAAAAGGTTATCTTCAGGATTTTTCGGGGCCCCTTTAGAACCCTGGGGCCCATAGGCAACTGCCTACATTGCCTATTTAGTGATCCGGCCCTGGGAAGGTATCGCTGTCGATTAGTTGAAGGCAAATGTCTATACCTATGTCTTTCAATCAGTCACATAATCCTATTTCACATTGCTCAGCCAGTTTTTCCTTTGTTGTCTTCTTCTTCTGGTGTATAGTGAGCGAGGTAGCGATCTCCACGCTCTTCTGTTACGGTCTTTCTTTAATGATGCTTTTCCGAAAGCTACCAGTGTTCTCATCGTGACTAAGCGTTAGAGTGTTGTGATTCCTGCTTTCCACAAAAATTGCAATAATGTTACTTTTTGCGATATTGGAACTCTCCTCTGCTCTTGAGTGCTTCATAACATGCTCTTTAGCATGAAACACCCTTTTGCTATTGCATATGAGATGTTTTTTATCTTCACCGAGATGGCCCTGCCTTCACAAGATTACCCAAAAGGCTATATATGATAACAACTGCCGCAGTTGATGACACAGCAAACCTGACTGAAGTAACGGCCGCTCTACCAATATCAATGTAGTTTCATTTACTTCGTACAGCTATACTATAAACATTCCAGGGTATTTCCTCGAGTCATAATATTACACGACGGCACTAGCTTTCAAGAGAGTCAAACTGTAAGTCCGACTTCTTCGATGTTTAAAATTATTAGTGTCTTTTGCTTTCCAGGTTTCTAATGGAAATCAATCCATCCATTAATAAAACAAAAAAGAGAATCTCAATTTGCCTTTTGTCGGAAAATCTTCGGCAGGATGAGAAACATTTAAGTGAAAACGCGTCTGCTGGTCAAAAGTTATTTTTTTTGGGGGGGGGGGGGGGGGAGCGTTAATTAGCAAAATGGGGATCACTTCCCCAGATGCAGGTGGCATTTTCCCCTGAATAGCTGACTGGTGACTGCCTAACGAAGACAGCGGTGTCGATTGACCAGAAGCGTAACCCGTTTCAGTAGGAACGATTACCGATAGTTTCTGCTCTTTTTAAAAACAAAAAGAGACGATATGTATATTTAACTGCATTTTTTATATGGAAAGTATGTTGATTAGAGTTGAAAACATGCATTTAAGTTAGAGGAACAATCTTTTAAAAAACTCTCGCAGCTATATTGCGTATTCAACCTGAAAATAGTGAATTTTTTGAAAAAAACACCGGATTAATTGCGATTTCCCGGTAGCTAAAATTTTTTTCCAAAAACTTTTTTTTGTACCAAGCAACTCAAAATGAGTGAATACATAGGAAAATGCGTGTACCAAGTCGAAAAAAAAAAACTTTTATTTTTATGACATACCCTACTACGCATGCTGTATCGTTGCTTGACTTATCTAAATATAACTATTAACAAATGAACCCTGATGTCCAACTAGTGCCTTCATCTGTTTTTTTTTTTTTTTTTTTTCAAGAAGAAGGAATATTCAACTTGTGAAAAAAAAAAGCTTTAGTAAAATTATATATGCATTACAAGCTTTTGAATGCAGTAACTGACAAGCGTCCCGTATTTTAGCTACTGGGCATAAATGGGTTAAAGTGACCAAGACTGCTTATTAGAAAGAATGGAACTAATTAAGACCTACATGAATTTTGATTTTCTTCAAATACTTATTTTGAGGAATGAAGTTCCACATGAACAGCATGACAATTTTCCTGTATACCATTAGTCTGATTTTCTTGAATGCGTAAACTGTAAGCTGAAGTTAATATAACTATTTTCGTGAGTTTTAATTCTAAATTTTTATAAAATTCAAAGTATAGTTTTCCTATGCGTCTAAATACATTGAAAGGAAGAAGGTATTAAAAATAAATACGTTTTCAAATGAAACGATTTTACATACCTTGTTTATGATTACAGCTAAATATCTTGGAACCAGGTTTAACAACTGTACGTTTACAGAAAAACGATAATTTTGGATTCGTTTTTTTTTTCTTTGAATTCAAATTGCTGTGGGCCAAATGCTCAGATGACGCTCATGAATTCTACGATTGAAAATACTAAACACAAACTTAGTGCGCCGAAATTCTACAAATCGCCAACACGCTGAAAAATAATGGTCAATCAAGCAAGTTCGAATCCGGTATAATTTGCACGGTTCCATCCATCATATCTTCAAAATCTGCAACAATTTTTAAAGCAATTTAATTCAAGTAAGTACACTTCTTATTAGCTTTTAGCTATGTTTTCTTCTGAGTCCCATGGAGCGGGTTATAAACTTTTCTTAATGATTGATGTTTAAAACTAGAAAATGTTAGGGTTACTATTGGCGTTGTTTTGATTGAAGTGTTAAACGTTGCTGTGTGTTCTTCACGTTAAATTTCGATGTTGTTGTGGTGATTCGTAATATTGAACATTACATTTTGTTTTTACTCGTATACAGCCCGACCTCGGTTATTCGAACTCTTAAAACAAATTACCTCTAACATGAACTATATTCTCAATCTTCGTCTTATTATTTGTTTATTTTTTTCAAACAAGACGATCAACTGTAAAGACGAATCAATTTTGAGGCCCCTTTGAGTTCCGACTCTATTAAAATATTAATTTGTAAATGCTCTGTGTTTGTGTTAATTTAAAAAGAAAACGTTAACTAAAGTTTCCATTAGAGTGCATAAACTTTCATGTCGTACGTTTGGGTACAAACAGCCTACTTGGTACATATAGTGGTACTGCTCTGTGTAATTTGTTGGGTACATACAGTGAAAGGGGAGTAGACGAAATTAGTATTTAATTCGTACAACTCGTCTTTAATTGTATTTATCCAGGGGATGATACAAAAATAGTTTTAAGAGGGGCTCAAAAGAGTAAAAAAATCCCTCCCCCCCGGTAGTTTTTGATGAAACAGTTCTCATGATGTTCCTTTAAAATGTATTATCAAAACCCATCAAAGCTAAACTTTAAAATCCAGAAATATTACATACTAATTTGCTTCGTATGTGTGGTGGTAAAATATCGTTTTCAACAAAAAGAAAGCTAAATCAAATACTATAAACTATAAACCTTATAAAAATCACAATATTATTTGAAAACATCGTCCTAATAATTAAAACAATGGTTATGAAAATGGGATAATCACTTTTTTTTCTATCAACGAAGAATTAATGAACGATTCGTGATACTATATGCACCTTTAATTTTGGAGCTCGTGATTGTTACCTATGACACTGACCGCCTATTGCAATACTGGATCAAACGAAAGTGCTTTTATTCGAGTATGCTTTGCATGTGTGTGTATTTTTTTAAAAGAAAGGTTTAAAAATTTCTTACATTATGAAGAAATGAATAAAAAAGTAGCTAAGTTTATAGTTAAATTCTTTTTATCTCTTTAGAAGGGTGGTACGGGGCCCCTGCCCCCTCTTTAAAATCTGCTACTTTATTTATCAGCACTACTTTATGATGCTAAATGAATATAAAATATAGTCACTACATTTGATTATTGTGTCATTAGTATAAAATATAGTCACTACATTTGATTATTGTGTCATTAGTAATACAAGTTATAAATTTTACTCAAAGTATATTTTGTATGTAAAGCATCTCATACGAATTGAATTCATATTTACAACATACCAACTATCATTTAAATGAGATTACAATGAGTTGCAAGGAATAAATTTTGACGTCACAGCTGTCAAATACCACTTGAATCAATTATATGCTCTATGTCAGTGGTTTCCAAAGTGGTCCACAGGGACCCCCAGGGGTCCTCCGGAGTTATCAAGGGGTCCCTATAAAAGAAAGAAAAAATTGGGGATCCGCAAGATGCTAATAGGCGTCTTTCGGTTGATGCATCAAATTCACTCCATTCCCACTTAAATCAGTCTTCTTTTTGTCCCTTGTACACATATGCAATGTAAGAATATTAGCTTATTTAAGTTTTGTGCCATTATGATTATAAAAGTATGAATAAAAATGTTTCTTTCTTCTCTTCATCTGTGTTTTTTTAAATTTAAATTTTTTACTCTGCATCAAAACTATCAAACTGAAACTTTTAGAAAATTGTTAGGCATTGAAGAAGTTTTTGATTGTTTAAAAAAATCAATATTAAAATAGCTCTCATACTGTTGGGTAAATTTTTGATTCATCTCGTTATTTTTTTCATTAAGTTTGATTTCTTCTTGTTGTTTTAGAACATCAATAATGGAGCTTAACCAATTAAATCCCGGTTTTTGAATGCCTAAATACTGTTGTTACAGTTCCTGATTAAATTTGGAACGACTCATAAGACGTGGGTCCACAGGAGACTGGAAAACTAGTCAAGGGCGGATTCAGATATGTTCTAAGGGAGGGGCGATTGATTCTTACTTGCCTTTATTTCGCAATGCATCCATGTTAACACGTGCTGATTACAAATGTTTTGGTCTTCCATTTCGAAAAATTTCCAGATCAGAACACCGAATCCCCGCACCCTTTCCCTTAATATCATCATAGATCAACTAAAATTATCTTTTTCGAACTGCAAAATCTAAAAGCTACCGGGAAAGAGTACCCCAAGGGAGGGGCGATCGCCCCCATCGCCCCTCCCTTGTATCCGCCCTTGAACACCAGTCAAGCTATCTACGGAACAAAAAAGTTCGGGAATCCCTGCTCTATGTGAATTCTGCATTCTTCTGAATGCAGAATGCAGTTTCTTATGTTCTCTAATACAAAAAGTTCAGTACCAATTTCCGGGTTAGAGTAGTAAATGAAGTGATTTTATTTGCAACGTAAGTTGGTAAAGTGGGGTGTATGTGGCAAAGCAGTTTTGATTTAATAAAGCGCCTGATTCAAGAAAGCTGCTAATTCAATAAAGTTGGATTTTGCACTATTTTTGGTGATTTAAGTCATTAAAGTGGCTGATTCAATTAGCCGGCGTCCACTGTAAAAATTGCAAAGGAAAAATTGTAACACTTTAGTGAGGTAATTTACCCTTTATGCCCCGACGGGACACAGAAGTCCCGCTTACATTAATTTAGTGTTGTGAATCCTATATGGCGGGAATCATGCGGAAGCTTTAAGTACCACTCCTTG
>JAXGGA010015408.1:0-29238 GCA_038373865.1 Uloborus plumipes
ATGTGCGTATATATGTGCGGATGTATGTGCGTATGTGTGTCGCATAACTCAAAAACTATATGCCGTAGAAGCTTCTAGCTTGGTATGTAGGCTCTGAGGATGGTCTAGTTGTGCACCTCCCCTTGTGGTTGCATTCGAATGTTCCCAAGGGGGTGTTTTACCCCTTTTTTGGGGTAAATCAGTGTTAATTTCAATGGAGACTCAAGTGATATGAATTGGCGCAACTACTTGGCGATATGTCGCCAAGCTTTTGGTCGCCAAGTGTTTGTCGCCAACTTGGCGACATATCATCAAGTTGGCGACAAATTTGGCGAAAAAATTATCTTTTGAATTTGGGTTCAACTTGGCGCTATTGGCGATATTTTGCGAAAAATTCACTGAATGATATTGAAATCAGCGATATTTAGAAAATTAACCATTGTAAAATATTTTTTGCATTGTTTCGTGGCAGATTTGGGGAGTAAATATTTGAATTGTTACCTTGCTCACTCCAAGCACTTTTTTTAACAATTAAGGCAACTACTAAGAAATTTACACGTAAAAGGAAGTAGTGTGGGGTTCATACCAGATTTTTTCTTAAATAACATATTCTGTCTTCTAAGCTACTGTCTGATCTTCTTTGGTAAAATCTTCCGCGCATTTACGCATACGTCGGGTCTTCTCTGATCTTACCAAAAAAGGGGTGATAGGTAAGATAACAATAAGGGGAAGAATAATAAGAAGCATTTTGAGCCGTATCAAACAACGTGGAACGATGCTAATTTCAAATACATAGTTTAGTCGAATATGTCAAAAGGATACAGCAAATGCAAGTTTTGAATTCAAAACTTCGGAAAGTTATTACCTACAGCCCATCTACCCTTTTTTGAGTGGAACTGTTCGTGGGTGCCAGGCGTGGCTTTTAATGGAATTGGCGGGCTATATTACAGTTGAATTCTCTGCGTCTCTGATATGCTGTATGTTTCATGAGATTAGGTTTCTATTGTTTAACCACCAATGCCGATAAAAACTTTGGGTTCATGAGCTAAGTTTCTTTTGGGGCTGTTAGGTGGATGTTGCAGACGAACACGGACCACTCGAATCACAATCCGGTCAGTATACAACTCAATTGTAGCCAAGTTAACTCCGGTAAAAATCACAATAAAAAAACTTGCGAATTACGAAAGGTGTTCCTTTTGTCAAAAATGTTTGAAGGGTCTATATTTCGAGTGCTTTTTGAAAAATGCCAGTTAAAAGTATGCATTTAAACTTTACTTTACCATCGCTAGTTCAATGACTAGTTTTGACTATGACAGCAGTGTTTTATCTGCTCAGCTTGTGTTATTGTAAAAACCGTCTCGTATTCAGTTATGTTGTTTAATAAATGTGTTGATGAAACTAATTTGGTTCGTTTATATTATAAATAAAGATAACATTACACTCTTCGGATTAAATTACATCTATAGTCTAATTCTAATCAGCAGAGGCCTAACATTCCAAGATTTCATCCTTTGACTAGGCAACAAGTGGAAGGAGGACGAAGATTCGCCACATTAATGGCGTTGGATTACTGTCGCTGTCGGTTATTGGGAAGAGTTCTTGCATCACTCAATATTATTTACTTGAATCTTGTACACTTCACACACTCCAGGGTCCCCCGAACCAACCACAATTCATGGTTTAACCAGGATAGGGCCCTGAAGATCACTCTGTTCTTTTGATCCAGAACAAGGGCCGAGCAAACCCCAGGTCTAGTACCCCCAGAGATATTGTTTCACTTAAAGGACTTTGTGACCACGACCCTTATTTAACGTTGTCCAGCCACCATTAGGATCTTTGATCGGCTGAGATTGAACCTGGGACCCTCCGGTCATGAATCCGACGCCTTACCGATCGGGCCACCACGGTCCAAATCTTGTACACTACAGACTCTGCAGACCTAGCCAATCGAGGAATGTCTGAGGTCTAAAGTTACAAATAAACCTTCACTCACTCCCATTTGGGTCATTCCATGTCAAGTGTCCCAAATTTCGAGAAAATCCCCACTCGACCCCCTCCGATTTTGATTTTTTTTTTTTTTGGATGTACATATTCGACTTGCATGAAGCCATACCAAACTATAGCTCCATAATTCTTATGGTTCAGGCAAATAAAAATTATTTTGTAAAGGCCTCTTTTTCGTGTTTTGAAAAAAATGACCAAATCGTCAAGTTTGTGCTTTTATTGCTCGCGACCTAAGACGATTATCAGGCTCAAATTTGGTGATTCTAATCACTGTTTAGAGTGGAATAGCCTACTTTAGAAACCAAAGCTCAATGCACTGTAGATTTTTTGCAATTTGCTGCCTAAGTTGGTAAAAAATCGTATTTTGCAAATTTTGACCATTGGTTATCAGCTTGTATCTGCCGAGAGAATGACTTTCGAAGCTAATTCTTTCCTCGTTTGTAGCCTGATAGTTCGTCCGAAAGGCGTGCAAGTGCCATCTTGATAGCTCAAATAATTGCTGAATTATGAGAGTTGAAATTCCAGTCAAAAAATTTTTTTCTCAATTTTGTCTCAATTTCAAAGAGCAATATCTCAAAAGGGTCATCTTGAATTTCAATTTTCTTCACATCCATTGGAAAAAGCATACTTTTCTTAACTTATAAACGTTATTCTTATTTTTGAGACAAACTAGTTTCAAGGGGATGTTACAGATCAAAAATATGTCTGTTATTCCACTTGAAATCAAAGAAAAAGAGACATTAGACCTTAAAAGCTCATGTCAATTTGTTCTATTAAAATTTACAGGAGCTACTATACTTATTTTCTGATTAAAAAAACCTTTTTTAGACATTTTTGAACTTTAGTTTTCGTGTACGCATCCGTAAAAACTCAAGAAATGGCAAAAAAATAAAGTTTCGTTTTTAACAAAAAGAATTATCTTTTTATCGCTGCTATAAGAGCTTGAGTCTTTTCTAGGAGTTATCTGAAAACTCTTGGAACATAATTTCGAATGATATGTCACTTTGCAAGGTGTCATTAATATTTGATGATAGACCTCAAAATTTGATGTCAATTTGTTCCATTAAAATTTATAGGAGCTATTGTACTATGTTCTGTGAAAAAACCCTTTTTTAGATATTTTTGAACTTTAGTTTCTGTGTGCGCATCCGTAAAAACTCAAGAAATGGCAAAAAATAAAATTTCGTTTAAAAAAAAAATATCTTCTTATCGCTGCTATAAGAGCTTGAGTCTTTTCCTATGTGTTATTTTTAAGCTCTTGAAACAGAATTTCGGATGACATGTCACTTGGCAAGGTGTCATTAATATTTTAAATTCATAAAAAGCATTGTTTCCTTTTTCAAAAAAATAAAAATAAAAATAATTAATAAATGAGATAAATAATAATTAAAACAGTTAATATAATATATGGTGTGTACGTGATAAAAACTATGTATAATGGGACTGCTAAGCCATTATTATAAAAAGCAATAACAAAAGTTTTCATAGAGTTGAATATTGCAATTATTTTCACCATGTAAATGATAACAATAATAATTGAAAATATGATAAGTAGTAATTGAAAATCTATTCTTTATATTGCCGAGGATGTGTCTGGATATTCAGCCTATGATTGCAATTTGCCCATAAAGAAAAATGATGAAAAATGGGAAAATGCTTTTTATGACCTTGAAATATTAATGACCTACAACCTTGCCAAGTGACATATCATCCGAAATTCTATTTCAAGAGCTTTGAAATAACACATACTAAAAGACTCAAGCTCTTATAGCAGTGATAAAAAGATAATTCCTTTTGTTAAAAACGAAACTTTATTTTTTGCCATATCTTGAGTTTTTACGGATGCGCGCACAAAAACTGAAGTTCAAAAATATCTAAAATAGAGTTTTTTCATCAGAACATAAGTACAATAGCTCCTGTAAATTTTAATAGAACAAATTGACATGAACTTTTAAGGTCTATGTCTCTTTTTCTCTGATTTCACGTGGAATAACGTACACATTTTTGATCTGCAATATCCCCTTGAAACTTGTTTGTCTCAAAAATAAGAATAACGTTTTTTAGTTAAGAAAAGTGTTCTCTTTCCAATGATGTAAAGAAAATTGAAATTCAAGATGATCTTTTTGGGATTTTGCTCTTTGAAATTGAGACAAAATTGAGAAAAAAAATTTTTGACTAGAATTTTAACTCGCATAATTCAGCAGTTATTTGAGCTATCAAGATGCCACTAGCGCACCTTTTGGACGAACTATCAGGCTACAAACGAGGAAAGAATTAGCTTCAGAAAGTCATTCCCTCGGCAGATACAAGCTGATAACCTATGGTCAAAATTTGCCAAAATACGATTTTTACCAACTTTCGCAACAAATTGTAAAAATCTACAGTGCATTGAGCTTTTGTTTCAGAAGTAGGCTATTCTACCCTAAACAGTGATTAGAATCACCAAATTTGAGCCTGACTAGCTGCCAGGGCAGCTAGATTAGCTTCCTGCGGCATGTTGATGCATAACGTCCTCCTTCTCTAACTTTTACCTCATTCTGAAGTTATATTATTTGATATAATTTAATGTTCATTCGATTTCAAGACATACCACGCACGTGGCCGGCGTTGCACGGGCACTTCGTGCCCTGAAAGTGGTGAGGGAAATGTCAAGAAACTACTCCCCGCCAAGGCGGCTCGCTAGCAGGCGCTTCACGCCTTTACTTTTTTCCTATATAAAAAAATCATTCGAATTATTGAGATGCTTCGCGCCTTCAAGATGGTGAGGAAAGTTTCAGTAAGTTCAGCTCGCTCAAAGGAAAAAAGCAGACATAGATACTCAGTTTTTAATATAAGTAGATGGCTCTTCAACAAATAAATGTTTCAAAATATTACCAGTAGCTAGCGATAAAAATTCTACGTAAGTGGCCCGCTTATGAGTTCCGTGTTTGATTTAGTTAAGACTTCATTCAAAATTCTCATTATCATTGTTATCACTGTTTCATAGCAACGACGGTTTGCAAGAATGGATTTCATATTTAATCATTTATTAGGCTTAATCGCTTTAAACTTGACTACTTATTAATTGATATCTTCGCTAATTAAAATCGTATAATTATATAGATTGAAACTAATGAAGCTTGAAAAATTACCTATCTATCGGTACCTGGTTCGACTTTCAGTTCATTGGCGTTCAGGAGAAAGAAGCGTGACATAGAAAGATAGAAAGAAAGATAGTTAGAAAGATACTCAGTTTTTAATATAAGTAGATAATCGTCTTAGGTCGCGAGCAATAAAAGCACAAACTTAACGATTTGGTCATTTTTTTCAAGACACGAAAAAGAGGCCGTTACAAAGTAATTTTTATTGCCTGAACCATAAGACTTATGGAGCTATAATTTGGTACGGCTTCATGCAAGCCTTATATGTACTTCCAAAAAAGTTTTCATCGAAATCGGAGGGGGTCGAGTGGGGACGCCTCGTACACTTGACATGGAATGACCCATTTGTCAATCAATTCGAAAGGATTAGATTTCATTATATTGAACATGATACCCTAACTTCACTGTAGAATATTAGGCCACCCGTGTTCCACTAATCAAAAAATACCACTTAGTAAAGTAAATAATAGATTTAAAATTTAAGAGATACTGCTGGATCTCCCCTCTCCCCCGCCCCCAAGGCATCAAAATGCTCATTGACATTATTTTAGATTAGATAAATAGTATGAAAAAGCAATAAAATCACAATGCCGTAAAGAAAATTAATAATGACATTTAAAATAAGATGGAAAATGAGAGGAAAATAAAAAAGATCTGGTACTGTTTCAATTTTTTAACCTTTAGAATGTTCAAATGCAACATTTTTCAAATTTAAATTGGTTTTTTCCCCCATTTTCCGAGCTGCTAAATTTTTAATTTAAATACAAGACGAGAAGGCAAGCTTGACTGAATTTTTGGCGCATATTTTTAATTTTCATTACTTGAAATATACTTGTTGGGGCGTTAAAAATGTCTCTGTGCCTAGTTATAAACATTTTTTTCACAAATAGGAATGTAAAAATATGAAAGACTGTTTTGGCTTAAAATTATAGAGAAAATTATATAAAACTCAAGTTTTAGGGGTGTGGCCACATGTGTAAGGAAACCAGCCAATAAGAACAGGAAATTATAAAAAGGTATTGTTTTCAGTGATGGGTCTGAAAAGAGGTGATCTATAAATAGATCTTTGGGCGGAAACGGGTAAAAAGCAAATAAGTAAGATTAAAGAGGCAAAACAGTTTCGAAGGCAATAGCCCCTTTATCAGTACCTAACACATAAGTAGGATGAACAATTGATTTGGAGAGTTTAAATACAAAATAAACGTGAGTTATATCAATCAGGTATCAGCATGTGCTGAGTCATAATTGGACGTAGATATATCAGAAAATGCAAATTTAAACCTATCAAGTAAAATCGCGGAGATGTAGGAACTGCAAAAGACTCATTACAAATATTTTTGTCTTATAATCATTAAAAGAGCCTCCAAGAAATCCAATGTTCTTTGTCGTACTTGAAGGGTTTGGAGAATGAAGGGGCTATGTTACATTTTTTTGAAAATACACTCTGAACAATGGTAAGCAATGGATATAGATAAGCAAATAAAACTTGGTACATCAAAAAGTAGATGTCCTTCAACCACTCGCTCACTTAATAACATTAAACTTAACTCATACTAATTAAAACTTAATTCATACGCTCATTTAGCAACAGAACCAGAAAACAAAATAGCTGCAACAATAAAACTTTGAACTTCAACTAATCTAAATTTCGGTTTTGTCACATTACCCCTTCATCTCCCAAGCCCTTAAATTCTTCTTTCCCTTTACCTCAAGTATAATTCAAGAAATTATTAATAAAAGCAATTTATAATTCACTAACTGTGTATGGTAGCTCCTTTTTCATTGCATGAAACATGTTGTAGCTCACTGCAAATTCAACCAGTGTTGAGAAAACCATGAAAATGCAAGTAAACAGCCATATATCCATAGCCGTAATATAATTCACAGGGGGAAGCTGCGACTTGTACTGCTGGACCTGTAATGACATATTTCAGAAAATGGATAATTTAACAAAACTTTTTACTGTTTGTAGGACTTTAAGCTGGTATTGCTCTGCAGTGCCTCAAAAAAAAAAAAAAAGAAAAACCCTGCATCTTTATTTTTCAAAGCTTTTACGCTTTTTCCCTCCTGAATAGAAGCCAGAGCACAGGTTTTTCTTTAAATTAATTATCACTCAAAGTTTAACAATCTCACTGCTCAACTTTCTTAACGAAGTCGGTAAAAATATGCGTTTTTTTTATATATACTGTCGTCCTCGCTTAATCGGGTAACGGATAAACGAATAGCCCGCTTATACAAATAAATCATTCTGGAACCGTACTATAGACGCAATGCTTAAAGATCCCCGTTTAAACAAATACCCCGCATAATTGGATAATATTTCTTTGAACCGACTGTATTCCTTTAAGTGGGGCCGACAGTATGAAAAACCAGTTTAAAATTTTTGTACTAAATGGTGGTCTCGGGTTCGAATCCCACCTTGCCCGTGGATGTTATTTCATCCTCTCTGTGCCGTAAATCTGTCCTGTGTTTGTCAGGAGGCAAAGCGCAAAGTACGCAGTCCTCATGTATAGTGAAGCTGATGGCTTCTGAAAAAAAAAATATGTTCTAGGGTGAACTGCTTCACTTTTCTCACTGCACCATAATTTGGTGTGACGTCCGACTTCTACAGTGCACACATGCCATAAAGACCCGTTTATAGGGTCGGCAACCATTCACAGCACGACAACACATCCACGCAAAGAAAGGACAAAGACTAAGGGGAGAATGTACATCCATGATAGAGTAGAGATTCCAACCTGGAACCACCTCATCCCGGACAGACTTCTCTGACCTAGAGCCGCTATATAGACAGGCCGACGCATCAAGCTTAATAAGTTCGATCACTTTGGATCCAATCCATTTTTTGATTTGATTTCGAGTCCTAAGACTGCTGTAGGTGTGAGAGGGCTGCGAGTCACTACGCCTTGCCTCTGCTTCCTTGATGATCAGTATCTTTCGAGAGAAACTTCCAACTTTACCACATCGATTTCTATTTAAATGATCCAATCCATTTACTTTTACTTTCAATTTTTCATTGTTGCGGAGTAGAGTTACCAGAAAAAAGTTTTGGCACATTGCTAAACTTTTCCATATTCACGTGCCGCTAATAATTTCTCACAGTGAAAAATTACCAAAACGTGATTACTGGTCAGAAAAGACAAACACTCAAACACGAGGCTTGATCCAAAGTGGTGAAACTTAATCTTGATGCGCCGGCTCGGGGTCTTATACTAGACAAGATGGCCAACTGTTAACCACTTTCTTGTACATATTTTTAAATAAATATTCTGCCGTTTCACAAGAGCTAAGTCTTTATTTTAAGAATCCCCGAAGTAGAAGCGGACTAGTTACAATATGGAAAGTCGTCCGTCGTACCTGATAGCAGAGTGTCAGCAAGCAGGTGATGCTAAGCGTGACTCGTTCTGATGCGGCATCGATGCGGAGCCAGAACGTGAACCAGCTAACGGCAACAATAAGAGAGGATGGCAGGTAGATATTCACAACACTGCCCGTCAGGCGACGGGTGAAGATGAAGTTGGCCACAATGTATGAATAGTTGCCTGTAGAGAAAGCTTACAGTGAAGTACTTCCGAAAAGAAAACGCAAAACAGAAGATTATTCGATTGTTCATTTTTTTTTAAACTTTTAAAACAGACCAAACACAAAAAATTAGATCTTTTACTTGTTTATACTGCCGACAGCGTGGTTTTAGTGGTTAAGACGCTGGCCTCTTACGCCTAAGGCCCCTATATAGACGAGCCGGCGCATCAAGATTAAGTTTGACCACTTTGGATCCAGCGCGTGTTTGAGAGTTGTCTTTTCTAGCGAGTAATGTTTTGATAGTTTTTCAAGGGTATTTAACAAAGCTTGGCAGTGTCTCGAAACTTTTTCTGTTAACCCTAGCGCCGCAACAATGAAAAATGAAAGTAAAAGTAAATAAGTTGGATCCAAAGTGGTGAAACTTAAGCTTGATGAGTCGGCCTGTCTATATAGCGGCTCTACTTACGCCTAGAGCCGCTATATAGACAGGCCGACGCATCAAGATTAAGTTTCACCACTTTGGATCCAATTCCTTAACTTTTACTTTCAAATTTTCATTGTTGCGGAGTAGGGTTACCAGAAAAAAGTTTTGGCATATTGCTAAGCTTTGCCAAATCCACGTGCCGCTAATAATTGCTCACAGTGAAAAATTACCAAAACGTGATTACTGGCCAGAAAAGACAACCACTCAAGCACACAAACACGCGCTGGATCCAAAGTGGTGAAACTTAATCTTGATGCGCCGGCTCGTATATATAGGGGCCTTACTTACGCCCAAAAGCGTGGGATCAAACCCGACTCCAGTTGGTGGATTTTCATGATGCAGAAAATCTACAGAGTCAATGTCGTATGATTATGCGGGATGTAAAAGATCCCTCGAGTACATGTTTGGTTTATACACTGGCGGAAAAAAAAATCCCAACACCAAGAAAAAATTGCCGTAGAGTAATGAAATTTGGGTAATGCAATTGTCTAGTAAACATGTTTAATTGATTAAATGTACAAGATCACTGGCTAATTTAAGCTCAAGAAAATGCTGTGCAAATGTGAAATTATGTTAATTTAATAGAGGGTGTAACCTCCAGAATTTTGAAGGCAAGCCTGCAAGCGTGCATGCATTATGTCATACAGGTGCCGAATGTCATTTTCTGGTATGGAGTTCCATGATTGTTGCACTTGCTGTGTCAATACTAGGACCGTCATTGCTGATTGTGGATGATGCTCGAGGTGCCATCCCATGATATCCCATACGTTATCAATTGGAGACAGACCTGGTGATTTTGCAGGTCATGGTAACATGTCAGCACTCTGTAGAGCACATTGCGTTACAGCAGCGATGTGAGGGCGAGCGTTATCCGGTTGGAAAACGCCCTCTTGAATGCTACTCATGAAGGGCTGTACTACTGGTTAAATTAACAGACTGACGACAAATTTTCAGTCAGTGAGTTTGGGATAACCAGAAGAATGCCCCTGCTGACGTAGGAAATTGCTCCAGAGACCATAACTCTAGGTGTGAGTCTCGTGTGTCTAGGCCGTAGACCGCTTGGATACAGGCGGTCCCCTGGCCTCCTTCTGACCAATATACAGCCACCATTGGCACTAATTCAGAATCTGTTTTCATCAAAAATTACAACAGATCTCCACTCCGACCTCCAGTGAGCTCTGTCGTGGCACCACTGCCGTCGGAAAAGGCAATGGTTTGCAGTCAATGGAATACCGGCTACAGGCTGCCTGGCGCGGAGCTGTCCTTGAAGTAAACAGTTTCTTACTATTCCTTGGGTCACGACGGTGCCAACTGCGGCTCGAATGTCAGCCGCAGATGCAGTACGATGCGCCACAGCCGTACGCAAGATTCGGCGATCTTCCTTCTCAGTCGTGCCACGTGGCAGCTCGGAACTCGATCTTCTTGAGGTAGTACCATCCCTTGCCCATAGCTTCCAATAATCATGCATGGTGGAAACATTCCCACCCAAGTCTTTCTGCAATATCGCGAAATGAAAATCCACCTTCTCGTAGCCAATTTGTACGACCTCGTTTAAACTCGGTGAGCTGTTGATAATGGCTTCTTTGTCTTCTTAAAAGGAATTCCTGGCTAAAATGAACGCAATTCGTCCAATTTCACGGAAAAATAATACACATGAGCTTCACAACACGCTTTTAAAACAAGCCTTATTTGCATGTTTTGAGTGACGCCAGCTGCGCCACACTTATGCGCGGAACACGAAATTTCAATCGATGTCATCTTTCAGTTGTATAAACACGCCTACCAAATTTCGTTTATCTAACACAAGTCTTTCTTGGTGTTGGGATTTTTTTTCCGCCAGTGTAGTATCTCTTGGCAAAATTCAATTCCTAGTGCAATTTCGCATCGAATAGAGCCCAGGTGCCTCCATCTATCGGGGAAACTGGGCGTCAAAATTCTCGTGGTAATGGCATTCCGCCGATGATGGTGCCACATGAAAGAGTGAATGCACTTAGGGAATGCACTAGGTCTGCAAATGGCCAAAAGCTAAACGCAGCCTCATTTGAAACAAACAAACTAACTTGTTTATACTTATTTTGAATTTTTAGTTGATGAAAAATGTAAGGTATTTCATGTCGAATGGCACAAAAAGAATATCATAGCACAAATTTGTCATCGAATTTCTTAAGCCGAAATATGGAAAGCTCTATCCAATCAATTGCTTGAGAGATTGTTAAAAGCCATAGCTTCTAACGTTTATAGCATTCATTCCAAATCTTGACAGTCTGCGCCCTCGGGGTTCTAGCAGCAGGGTTGCCAGATTTAAGAACTGTAAATACGGGACAGCCTAATGGGGGGGGTAGAGAGTTGAATTTTTACAACCTTGACTTTAATATCAATCCTTTCTCACAAATATATATGAAGAAAAAAAAATACACAATGATCTTATAAAAAAAACAGATTTTTAAAAATTGTATAGTTGTTTTTCTTAACATTAACTATTGTAAAAGTTCGTATTTCCCTGTTATTGATCCCCTTTTTCCTGACGCTGCCCCGTCATTTCGAATTTTGCCAGGGGTGTAAAAAGTAAAACTTCAATGCAAATTTTCCAAAAAAACAGCAGAAAACATTCCCACTTATATGAAAATACGCTAATTTCTCAAAACCAGGGAGGGAGAAGGGGAAATTGACCCCCCTCCTCCTGTCATGATTCTCCAATTGACAGGCCTGTCTTGGCGTGAAAGACATAATAGTCGCTTCTATTGATGACTAATGCTTAGTATGTACTTTTTCAAAAAGCTAGATTAACCAGTGGGGAAATTTGAATATGTGCAAAATAATTTTAACTAATGAGTCACCAACGAAAATTTTGATAACAATTAAGTAGACATAGAATTAAACTTTACTACTTGAGCTAACTATAAGAAGTTCGTCTAAAAAAATAAAATAATTAATATTTAATATTTTTAGGAGAAAAAAAAACTGTACAGTTTTTTCAATATTCATAATAATTATTCTAATATTATGTCGGAAAATTCTCTCTCTCACTTTTTTTTAAAATCATATTTACTACTTAATTTTACTGCAGTAATTATTCTTCCAGAGTTTTACTGTGTCTTTAAGATGCCGTAAAGCTCATTCAATTTATATTACAGCCGTTCATTGTAATTATGTATCTTCATATTTTCAAAATGCGTATTTGTTTGCTAAATAGAATAACATTTAGTTACATCTTTTAGTATAAAAGAAAATCCGAGCAAATTTCAAAAGATAAATAACAGTGACTAATAGTAGCAGAACACTTACATTTCTTTTATTAGGAAAAATTTGAGAAGGGCGCGTGTGCATAGTAAAAACATTTTCAAGGAGCTACTCACTTTCACAATGAATTGACAGTCACAATGATTCCTACTCTTTCAGAATAGAACGCTAACATTATAACAGAAAAATATTATGATTAAATCAATTATCTTATCAATCTATTTAACAAGTTTTGTTTGAATTTATTTTTTCTGAAAGTAATGATTCGTTTTGTAAAATGTTGCTCCCAGCGAAAAATACGGGACTTTAGCCGTCCCGTATCAATGTTCCCCGGGACGCGGGACAATTCTTCGAAAAACGGGACTGTCCCTTGAAATCCGGGACGTTTGGCAACCCTGTCTAGCAGTGTGGAGTGAATGTATCTTGGAGTTTCAGTTTGACCTATTTTTGTCTCGGTGCTTGTAGTGGCTGTATTTTAGTTGAAAAAGCTCTGTGACTATAAAAACAATTTGGTGTCATGTTGGACGCACCAAAGAGTTATGGTTCTAGAAGCAAATTGGCAACTCTCTCGATCTGATCCCAAATATTTTAATGGCAAATTTGTAGGCCAAACTGTTTATTCAAAAGGTTGCGCTGCCTCTTAATTTACTTTTAATGGTTGTCTTCCAATAAAGTTCTCTGGTCCTGGTACAGCTATTGTCATTCAGCCTGCATAACAGAATTTTGGCAGATTACCCTAGTGCCGTTTCTTCTTATAAACTCTGATTTTATTTTGAGATTTATTCTTTTTTATATGACTCAACTAGAAACCTTCTGCATAGTTTAAAAAAACTTTTTCGTTTTTTGTCCATGCATCTTTCGCCTTCTATCTGATTATTCAAACTGTTTGATGTTAGTTTTTTTTTTTTTTTTTTTTTTTTTCAAATTTTTTTCTTTAAATTCCCATTGATTACTTTTGAAATTTTCCAAGATTTTTTCTTCAACTGAGCTACTAAATTTAAATAGTAATATTTTTTAATAGATTTCAGCGTATTGATACAAGTTTTTCTTGTTGAAACTTCAGTTATTATCAACTGCTTTTACGATACGTTGTTCACAATACGAAATTCAAAGAATTTTGTGCGTAACTGTCTAGCAATAACTAGGCAGGTGTGGATGAGGGCCATACATTACCGCAAAATATAAAAGGTAAAACCCAGGCCCACTAAAACTAGTCAAGTTCTTTAAAAAGTTAATCATAATGGTTACTCACTATCGGAAAACTCCTTCACTAGTTTACTCGTAGTTGGCATTTCAAGTCGAAATTGCAGCGGTTCGTTTTCTTTAACCATTCTTATTGCCTGCTTTAGTGGATTTTCGCTCTTATGGGGACTCGTTTTATCATCCAGCCACTTTAAACTTGCTTCTGTATGTTGAGTTGACACTGAAATGTTAAGGAGTTAGTTAAATATATATCAGTGTCATTAAAGTCGCACTTTCTTAGTTCAGAGGAATACAATGGAAATTTTTTTAACCCTCAAGCAACGGGATCAAAACATATTTTTGCATTAAAACAATTATGCGTTATAGAAAGTATGAGAAGAAAAAATAATCAGTAAGGGGGGTCCAAAAGTAGCTTCCTATATCCGAAACTTTAACGGCTTATGGCCTATCGAACGCCGAACAGAAGAAACACGCTTTTCAAACTGCTTATGAAAAATGTTTCGACAATTAGTGCTTTACTACTATGCTTGCGTTCAAATAGAGCTACTGATTAAACCACTTGGTTGATTGACCTCATGAGTATGACGTCAGCAGTCAGCAGTTAGTGCCTGCAATGGGTTTTCATTTACGATCGGTCAACTGGTACACCTAATAGAGCGCGCGTGGTTAGTCACCGGATTAACCAGTGCAGCTCTATTCGAGCACAAGCTATTTAATTCTGTTAATTGCATAAAGTTAGCCAAAGATCCTCCTCCCTTAGCAATGAAATGTAGTTTGTTTCAAAAAAATAAAAACCTTTGAAAAAAAAATCTGTTATTAATTGCCTGGAGTAGGTGGCTCAAGTTATTCGCAAGCTGAGCTAAAAAATGGAAGAGACAACTGTACAGGAAAGAAACTCCATGTGCTTTGTGGTTTGCTGAAACGAAATCGCCGATATCCATGCATAAAAATTCTCCAAGTATCACTCTATAGGCGGATCCCTATGATCAACAAATTATTTGCATGGTTGTTGAGGATTTTGTGTCTGCTAGCAACAAATCACACTGAGCTTAGCAGACACAAAAAACACCATAATAACCATGCAAAACACCGCCAGCTCGTTTATTCCAACCATGGACTGCAGTAACTGCAGTCCATGGTTGGAATAAACGAGCTGGCGGTGTATTGCATGTTTCTGCCTTAGCCCTTGCTTAGGGACGGTTACTTACTGCTTTACACCAATAACCATGCTAGAGTTTTTTCCTCATTCAGATCCACCAAGAGTGCACACCCTTGTTGGATTTTTATGCATGCTTATCGGTGATTTCGTGTCGGTGAACCGCAATGCACAATGAGTTTTTTCCTGTGCAGTCGCCATTTTCCTTCCTGTAGCTACATTTGCTGATAACTTGAACCACCTACTCAAGGCAATTAATGCCAGAAAATCTTTCAGAGCTTTTCTGTCTTTTGCAGCAAGCTACATTTCATTGCACCTGTTGGTATTTTTGTTCTTAATGTTCAGAACAGTATGAAACTTTTCTTGACGCCTTGTATATTGACATAAAAATTATTGATTTTAATGCGAGCTTCAAATAGTTTGGCAAACCCATATAGCTGCTTTAGAAAACATTTTCTAGACAATGACGATGTCTCCATCTATCAACGACCTTATTCACGAGCCCGTCTGATACCCAAACCATCGAATGAAATCATCTGATTGGTTGACTAAGACTTCCATCAACGATTCCGAGACACTGATCGAGGTTCAAATTGGTTATATGAGTAAGGTCGTAAAAGACGTAGGACTACTTTGAAACAACACTAACTATCATTTATTTTGTTCGATCACACAAAAAAACTGCATGATGAGGTTGCTACAGAAAGCAGATAGATTGTTTTCGCAAAAGAAGCAAAATCTATTCACGTTATGGCATTTTTTTCCCCGAAAGGCCAAAAAACAGATCAAATAATACAACGGTTTCTCTCTACCGCAGTATATCCTCTGTTAAACGGTTATAGATAGAGCAAAATCTCGTTACACCGATTCTTTAGAAACCACAAATTTTCTTCACTGTCATGGGAATTCGGCTGTAGCACTGCGATGGCAATTTAAACGGAACTGAACATTCACTTCGTTGAAATAGACATTTCTTTATATTGGAATTTGCTGCAATAAGATTTTACTGTATTATGCGTTTGAGTGTTATAAGATTTTTCACTGTAAATAAATATGAAAATAGACATTTATTCAAATGAACTAAAAAATAGCATCATTACAGGAAAGGTAATCAATTAGTTATAAAAATTAATTAATACTCACTAAAAGTCACTGAAAAGGGACAACGCTGAGTATCAAAAGGATATTTATTGAAATCCATCAAGCAGCTTATTTTAAATGAATACCTAAAGAAAAATATCGAAAGTTCAGAAAAAGAATGTAATCCCTTTATGAAATAATGAATAAACTTAAAAAAAAATGTGGACTGCAAAAGGTTTGAAAAGCTCCTTTGTATAGAAAAGGTGGAGAAACATAATAAATTCTAAAACAAACCTTTTGGCACTCTCTTTATTTACCTCTTGATGTAGCTAAGGGTACCACCACCTTCAGTGAAATAGAAATAACTGCTGTGTTTCCCAAGGTCAGTGTTAGCCTTTGCTTCCTCAAATATCACATCTGGCAACCAGATATATTTGTAACATTCACTGTAATATTCTACCGGTTTGATGACAGAGGAATTTAATCTGCTGTCGTTCCAGTAGGTATTGATATATAAATGAAGTCTGAAATCCTAAAAAAGGTATAAGTTGAAATAAAAACATCCATACATATAAAAACGGATGTATGTATATATATATTGTATGTTTTTTCCTTATACCATCCACAATATCCACAGTTTTCGTCGGATTTTCATCAAATTTGGCACAAAGGTTCCTTGATGCAATAGAATTCACATAGACTGAGTTTTGAAATTTAAAAAAAGATCCAAAAAGCTCAAAATTCATTTTTTTTGTCTCAAAATGGCCATTTTCCTTCAATTTTGAATGTGTAGAGTAATAGAGATAAGGCCTTTATGCCTACAAATTGATAAAATTTAACACATTTAAATATGAGTGCTTTCCAACAAAGATTACGATTAGCAATGAATTATCAATTTAAGGCTCACTTATTTCATTTTAGCGTGAAATAAGTTAAAAACAATTATAACTAGCTATGTTGTATTAATAAGCACCTGGGGGCCTGTGCTGGTCCTATCGTCTGACCCGATCTATCGGGTAGGGACAGCGCAACTGTCGGAAGGGAGATCATTTTTGACGTTTTCCCCTGCCGAGTCGATAGTTGGGGTGCTGGTTGAAGAATCGCTCGGACAAACCTGCGGCCGAACAGCTTTTTCCGTCGTTTTTGTACGAGTGGTCAGGAGCACTCGAGTGGATTCAGCGCTCGCAATGGTATCACCTCTTCTCATCGAATTAATGCGGTTAATATTGAACCAATGGCGTAGCTAGCAAGAGTGTCACCCGGAGCGGTAATTCGTGGTGACCCCCCCCCCACACACCACAAAAAAATAAATAAATAAATAAATAAAATCAAATAAAGAAAAAAGAAAAAAAAAAGTCTTCGCAAAAAAATGAAATCCATGCAATATCCATAAGCAACTTATTATTGTCTATGTCATAACGAATATGCGATTAATTTAAAGTATAAAAATATTTAACAATTGGAAGTCAACCTATTTTTTATATAATGAATGAAAAATATAGTAGTTTGCAGTACCAAAGCATAGTAGAAAAATAAATTAAATAATTACTAATTGTAACATTCAAAATAATTTTTATATGAAAGAAAATACTGTTATTAATTATAAAATTTGTTACTTGTGAATTATTCTCATATCTGAAGAACTTTCGATGATGCAAGTGAACCCCATTTTAAAGAACACTAAGGTTTCAACAATTTAAGCTCAAGTGGGGTTCAGTAGGACCAATAGTTTAGGAGATATCGTACTTCAGCAATGTGTCATTTTTTGCGAAAAATGAAAAAAATATGTTTTAATCATATTTTGGATTAAATATCCACATAAATTTCTATTCTACATGACAAAAAATTGACATGTAACTACAGTACATTTAAGCAGCTTTCATTTAAGCTTAAAAAGAAGAAAAATGAATTCGTTTCGTTACAATATTTCGTTTACAATCGTGAAAAAACAAATGCTTGGAAATTTTATTTTTTTAGAGAAATGAGAAAAATCGTTTTCTAATAAGAATAGGAGGGCATTGGACAACAGAAAAACGCATAGCATGGTATAAAAGGGTATTAAAATATTATTTTCATAATTAAAAAAAATCTTACAGGTTAATTTAGCTCAATGTTTTGCTTTTTAGCCTACTTTCCCGTTAAAGTAAAAAAGAAAGCTGTAAAAAACATTAAAAATGGCTTAATGCATCTTAAAAATATCGCCAAGTCCAAAACAAAGTTAAAAACGAAGAAAAAAATTAAATAAATATAGAAAAATGAAAAATTGGAAAGTAGGGTATTGAGATGGGGAATTAATGTGTCGGTCGGTCTGTCTGTTTGCCCCCCCATCCCTCCCAATAACTTTTGAATGAATATTCCGATGTGAACGATTTTTTTTTTGTTTTTTTGGAAAGATCTCGGCGAATACTCCCACATTTTACTTTTTGATTTGAATCATTTTTCGATCAACTTTGAACCGTGCAAACGGTACACCGTGCAAACTACCTGTCCCACGTTACTAACTTTTTAGTGAACAATCCGATTTGAACAAACTTTTCTTTTTGTTCGAAAGATCTCATAAGGATACTTCATTCCCGTATTTAAATTTTCGATTTGAACAATTTTTCGTTCAACATTGAACCGTTCAAGTAACCTGTCCCACACTACTAACTTTTTAGTGAATAGTCCGATTTGGACAATTTTTTTTTTGTTCGACAGAATACTCCATTCACGTATATAAATTTTTGATTTGAACTATTTTTGGGGCAACCGTTCAAGCAACCTGAGTAGAGAGTATTTTATTATTAATTAATAAATTTATTTATTTTTTTATTATTGGCAACGGATTGCAAATAAAATTCGAGATATTTTATTTAGGAACGAGTTTTTTTACTTGATAAAATGCGTTTTAATGCACTTTCAAAGAATTTAAGTAACTTTTCTATGGAAGAACTATAATAGCTGCATTGTTTAAAAGATGCTACAACTTTATTTATTCTTTTGTTTACTTTATTTTCTATTCCACAGATGAGAGAGGCCTCTAGGGATTTTTTAAATTTTGGAAATAATATTTCAATGCCTTCTTTATACCATTATATGCGGTTTTTTTTTTTGTCCAGTGCCCTCCCTTTCTTATTAAAAAACAATTTTTCGTATTTCTCCAAAAAATTAAAATTTCCGAATAATTGTTTTTTTTTCACAATTGTAAATGAAATATTGAACCTACAGACTTATTTTTAGGCGAAAATGAAAGCTGATTAGATGTACTGTAATTACATGACTGTTTTTTGTCATGAAGAATAGGAATTTATGCCGATATTTGCTTCAAAATATGATCGAAGCATTTTTTTTTCATTTTTCGCAAAAAACGACAAATTGTTAATATCTCCTAAACTGTTGATCCTACAGAACACTACTAGAGCTTAAATTGTTGTAAATTTAGTGTTCTTTAAAATTGGAACATGTATCATTAAAAATTGCATAGTAAGTAATAAAGGAAACTCTGAAAAAAGTCGGGATAAGACCACAGTCAAAAACAACAATCATAAAAATAGCAAAACAATGAGCGAAATTGCCCCGTTAGGTTTTTTTTTAAATAATATTTTCGTACAGGGTTAGCTTTTTTATACAATTCTATGCATTTTTTTTACTGTCCACTGCTCTCCTATTCTTTTTAGAAAACACTTTTTCTCATTTCTCAAAAAATTAAAACTTACATATTTTTATCTTCTCGCTATTGTAGATGAAACAATGAAACCAACCTACAGACTTACGTTTTGGTTTAAATGGAAGCTGATTTAACGTACTATAATTACATGTCAATTTACTGTCTAGTAGAATAGGAATGTACGTCAATATTTGGTCCAAAATATGATCGAAGCATACTTTTTTTCATTTTTTGTAAAAATTCACCAATTTTTGAAGTACGATATCTCCTAAACTACCTAAACTATTGATCCTACAGAGCGCCATTTTATCTTAACTTGTTGAAAATTTAGCGTTCTTTAAAATGGGTATGCAAACATAACATCGAATGGTGCATGGTTTACGAGTTATGAAGGAAAAACTGAAAAAAGTTCGCAAATTTCGCAGTTTTTCGCGAGTTTCTCAGTGATCAGACTTTAGAAAACTGCAAACTTAGATTTACACTACCCTAAGTGACCCAAACGACACATTAAAAATTCAAAACTACATCGCGATTTGCGATTTTAATGTTTAATATGACTGGACTGGTATAAGAGCACGTTGCGTAGCGCGAACGAAACTTACGCGCTTCCACTGATGTCATCACTTCAGGGGATCCCCATTGGCTAGCATGCTTCCTACCCTTTGATACGTGAATTTGAACTCGTCCTCGACTCACTGCACAGGCCAGCACACCAACTATCGGATGAAGGGTGAAAAGTGAGTGGTTCGGTTAGGTAGTCTTTGGGCCAAGTGCAAATATCGTTCAGGTTCGTTTACCAATCTTAGGGACTACGAGAACTTGCTTGAAATCTATTAATATTGATGTACTCAATCGAAAAATCCAATGTTCCCAAGCGGAACTTGTCTCATTAAGTTTTAATTAGTAATTGAAACACGAACTCTTTTCCTTGGCCTGGTCACTCTTTCACTAGAGACGTTGTCCCTAGGTGGCGCTATTGCACAAAATATTTGCAATCTAAAATTTTAATAAACAGTTTTTCAACCATAATTTTACTTTTTTACTCGATTTTACATTTCAAAATATATTAATACGTTTTGAATCACTCACTTTTTTCGCTGTGTGACTTAATATAAAATCAAAATCGAACATTGTATCAATCCGCCAGGCGTTTCAGATATTCTCATTCTTTATTTTTGATCAAAGAGCGCCAGTTCGCGCGGTTTCGTTTCGCGTCGCTGTCTTTTATGGCTTGATATCCCCTTTTGGCGATGTTTCACAAAGAGCAACTTTTAGTGGAACGACATTGTTGTATACCGTATTTTTTGCCGTATAAGACGCACCGTCTTATACGGCATAAATTTAAGATTAATTAAAATTGGGGGATTTAATTTAAAATTGGGTGTGTCTTACACGGCGAAAAATACGGTAATATTGCGTTTTTTACGCTGCTATTTTGAATAACGTTTGATTTTTCAAAATTTTAATTAAATCTTATAAAATTGAGTGTTTATTGTTTTTGCTACATAACTTGCAGTCGTGAAAGGAGTTAGTGTAGGAGATATAGAGATTAAATAAGAACCAGTTTAGACATTTTTTTGTTGCTGCTTTATTTCTAGAACATAAATTAACTATTACTGTTTTTCAGAAAACCAATACTTATAAAATCACAGGCCCGTCATTTGGGGGAGGGGGGGAGTCAATTCCTCTCCTTCCCGGCTTTGAAAAATCAATTTACATGTAAGCGGGCGTGGTTTTTGTCATTTTTGGTGCAATTTACATTGTGTATGCAGTGTTTGCCCCCGCTCCCCTGGAAAAATTTGAAATAGCTTGTGTAAATACATATAGGATATATAAGCAAGGGCGGATACAAGGGAGGGGCGATGGGGGCGATCGCCCCTCCCTTGAGGGACTCTTCCACAGCGGTTCTTAGATTTTGAAGTTCAAAAAAGGCAGTTTTAGTTGATTTTTGATGATATTAAGAGAAAGGGTGAGGATTCGGAGCTCTGATCTGGAAATTTTTCGAAATGGAAGACCAAAACATTTGTAACCAACATGTGTTAACAAGGGTGCATGGAGAAAAAAATGGGCAAGTAAGAAAAAAAAACTCAATCGCCCCTCCCTTGGAACATTTCTGGATCCGCCCTTGTATATAAGGGACTGATTTGTTACCACGAATAAGTAAGTTTTGAACGACGTCAATCGTCGCCAAATATGATTCGTGACTTTTTCCGTCAATTTTGAGCTTTTAAAAGTAATGCATATTGTATGATGTGCTTTAATAAATGTAATTTAAAATTTTAAATGAAACCATTAAGATCATGACAGGACCTATAGTCTGTGGGCCAAGCACCGATATCGTTCAAGTTCGTTTACCAATTTTAGGGACTACGGGAACTTGCTTGAAATCAACTAATAGTGATGTACTCAATCGAAAAATCCAATGTTCCCAAGCAGACCTTGTCTCATTAAGTTTTAATTAGTAACTGAAATAGGGACTATATTCCTTAGCCTGTTGGCTCATTCACAACAAAAATTGTCTCTAGGTGGCGCTGTTGCACAAAATATTTGCAATTTAAAATTTCAATAAACAGGTTTTCTACCCTAGTTTTTCTTTTTCATACGATTTTATGTTGCAAAATATATTAATAAGTCATAATATACTTACTTCACGTCTTTTGTGATTCAGTTACTAAGAAAATCACAAAAATGTATCAATCCACATTTCCGCTTGTTCTTAATCTCGTTGTTTCGTTAATGGCACTATATAATCCAGTCAATGAATACATTATAGAATGCATGGAATATGCGAGAGTATTTGACTACAGAATATTGTTAGGGGTAGTTAGTAAGTTAATATACTGAAAGTCCCCGACCCTGGGGGGTGAGCTAAAGGTGGGGGGGGGAGGGGGAAGCAAATTTTGGGTTTCTCGAAAAATCGCGGAAATGGTGGGAAAAATTGGTTTAAAATAAAAATTCAAGCTAAACAAACTTCGTATAACAGTGTTTCTACACATATTTGTCGAATTTTCAATAATTTTCCAGGTGTATATTGTGAAAAAACGAGAAATTTCGGAAAAACTCTCTATTTTTGTCAAGCAACGTTGAATGGTTCTATTTTAAAAAGGGAGACAGCTTGATTACGAAAATGCACGATAGCAGCATTTCCACGTACTCCGATATTATTTTATTTTTATAGAAATGATAAGGAAGAGAAAAAAAAACACCAACACAAATCAACACCTCAAATATACGAATGTAACGAAAACAAACAAAACAAAACAAAGAAAAATCCCTTCTCATTCCTTATCTCTCTTATCACAATCACCCCCTGTTTCATAAAATCGGTTGAGACCTGACGCATGCGCGAATTCGAGGAAGGTCGCCGAAAAGAATATCAAACAGTATCTATATATCCATCTATATGTACATATAAATATATAGGCAGAAACAGACACATATATATGATATTTAACGTAATTATCCGCCCCTAGAATTCCATTTTTGCATATTTTGCCATCTATCTTTAATGGCCTGTAAAAAACTAATGAGACAATATTTTTTCGGGAACATTGTGTTTTTTTCATCTGTAGACTCTAAGGATTCAGAAAAATATCACATTTTGTAGTCCCCGAAGTTGGCAAACGAAACCATGTTTCTAAACATCTTTTCTGCCTTCGGCCCACAGACTAAGAGGAAAACGGGCAGCCGATATCGAGTGAGACGAGATAACTAGCACAGGCCCCCAGCGCCGGGTAATAAGCTAGTAATATAATAATTAAGTCAGGAAAGAAAGAATTAAAAAGACTAGATCATGCAAAAGAACCGTATCCAAGTCTAGCCATCTAAATTCCAAAAACAAAAGTGATAAACTATAGCAACACCTTGCTCTATCCACTAAAGATGAAGTTGTAGTTAGTGTTGTTGCGTCAGCTGGACTGACCATTTCGGGTGCACTGATTCACTTTTCCATTACAACTGTACCGTAATTTGGTGTGAAGTCCGACTTCCACTGTACACGCATGCAATAAGGACCCATTTATGCCGGCCACCTCGTCTAGTGGTTAGCGACGTCTGACCGTGATGCGGTGGCCCCGGGTTCGAGCCCCGGCTGGGGCATGGGCGTACTTTCTCTCTCTCATGTCATTGTCCTTTCTGTGTGTGTGAACGTGAGTTATGAATGAATGCCTACCCTGTGAACGGGTCCTTATGGCATGTGTGTTGAGGTTGAGCATAAAATCGGTCTTCCACCTAAAATGGTGCTCTTAAAAACGGAAGCCGTATCTATACCCCATCCTTCATGGACCTGGTCTAGCTCTGCTGACCAACGGGAGCATGTAACAACAAACAACAGGACCCATTTATGGGGTAGGCAAAAATTCGCAGCACAAGAATACATTCACGCGAAGAAAGGCAGGAGAGAGAAAGGCCCGGTGCCGGGATTCGAACCCGGAACTTCCCAATCCTGGTCACATTTCTCTGACCACGAGACAAGGTGGCCAGCAAAAAATCAAGTCCTTCAAATAAATAACTTCAACTAATGAAACGACGTTTATAGATGGTAAAGTAGAGTTAGATGACGGTATTACATTTTTAGTTCAATTTTAAAAAATCCGAAACTCTGGATATTGCCTTTTGAAACATGAAAAAAATGTCATCAAAAATAGAAAGCGTTTTTCGGTATCATACCTCACCTACCGGTTAAGTGGAAGAATATAAGGGATAAGATGACGAACAGCTAAATGTAAACAACAAGAGAGAAAAATAACGCTTCAAAAAATGTGTATAAATTGGTTAAATTGGTAGGACCAGTATGTTCTCTCATCTAAAGCATAAACAACAGGTTCAGAGCATGTAGTTTACTCGTATCTCCTTCCCAAATAGTTCATCAATTTCAAAGAATTCGACTGGGTGGTTCTAATGGAATAGTTCTTAATGATTAATTTCCAGTGAGATAGATTCCACGTGGCTAACAGACTTGTAGCGCTCCGCTCTCGACCAATTAGCGAGAGGCGAGGAGTAACGTCATCCGACGCCTCCGCTGCGGGACTGTTCTTCTGGCGGAACGGTGTTGATGAATACACTACTCGCTAACGAAACCGCCATGCATCGAGCTATGTGTGTGGAACGTGGCAATAAAGTATTTTTGATAGATGTGTTATAGTTGTCTTCTCCTTATACCGAGGCAAATGAAGAGAATGACCTCATCTCCGACCATACGACATTCTACAGTGGTGACCTATGGAACTGAACTAAACGCATCTTACTTCTGAGTAAATATACTTTCCGTTCTCGCAGAACATTTCAGTGTATTCTACAATGACTACTCCCACGTCCACAGCGCCTGTTTCGGAAACATCTGCAGTGGTTATTCCGCCGTTTATTCAACCCGATCCTGCTCTGTGGTTTCACATGATCGAATCAACATTCGCACTGGCCACTCCAAAAGCCATAACAGAAGAGAAAACAAAATATAACTATGTCGTCGCTCATTTACCGCCTGAGGTTGCCACAGTTGTTCGCGATGTGATAATGCAACCCGACTCAACTAATCCTTTCTCAGACCTGAAAAAGAAAATAATCGAACGATGTTCAGAAAACAAAACACAGGAGATCCGGCGCCTGCTAGCTGGTGAAAGTCTCGGCGACCGCAAACCGAGTGAATTGCTTCGAATTATGAAAAGAAGAGCTGAGAGCCATAACATCGATGACTCGTTACTTCTTGAACTTTTTAATCAAGCCATGCCTGTTCCTGTACAAACCATTTTAGCTTCCATCTCTCCAATTTCTTCCGATAAAGCCGCTGAAGTCGCGGATCGAATTATAGCTATTAATCCAACTTCTGTGCAAGCTATTTCAAGCAAAAGTGCCGCATTCACCTATTCTGACAGAAATAGCAGTGCTCCGAACGTCGACTCACTTCTAGAAGAAATCAAGCAATTACGTAAGGAAGTCGCTGACCTTCGCCGCTCAAGAAGCCGAACACGTAATTATTCTTCTAATCGTGGGCGTTCACAATCGCGTAATGGAATATGTTATTATCATATGCGATTTAAAAATGAAGCGAAGAAATGTGTTCAGCCATGCTCTTTCAAGGGAAACGAGAAAACGGAAGAGTAGCGGCGGCTTACTTTTCCCCTCCCCATACCTCACGCCGTCTTTTCATCAGGGACCGAAATACAGGTACAGACCTGCCAAGTGCTCCGGAACTTCCGGAGTTTTCCGAAAATTTGTAACAACCCCGGATTTTCCGCGTATGATTCACTTTGCTCCGCGAATTGTAACTTCCCTTTGCGCCAAGTCGAACGAGTTACGGCAGCTGTTCAACTTTCCTGACGGAGGGGGGGAGGGGAGAAAAGATAGTGCTCATTTTTTCTCCCGTCAGTAAGGGTCAAACGTCGACTTTTCAAGGTTACGATATAGGGGAGGAGGTGGGGATGGCAAGAGCGAACGGAGACGATTTGCATGCGCTGGTGATATGCGCCACCAATCCGCTTTCGCTGTACGAACGAAGTTCTATTTTAATTCCGTGACGTCACGTTCAAGCTTAAAGCATTGAAGATATTCGTGCGCTGTGCTGTTGTATATAGAGCGAGCAAGTAAGTATATACGAGTCTTTATAGTCCGTAGTGTTTTATTTTCTACCTGCTTTGCGTTGTTTATATAAATGTTTTTGACCAACAAGCAGTAATTAAGATGTCTAAAAGAAGTCATTCACAAATAGTGAAGAAAGAATACTTAACGCAGTGGCCAGATCTGGCGCGATCTTCAAAGGGATTGCACCACGTATTCTGCCAAGTGTGCAATTCCGATTTTTCTATTGCTCATGGCGGGAAGAATGACTGTTTGCGACACATTGAAGGAGCGCGGCATCGTCAAAATGCGGACGCAAGTTCATCAAATAGAAATATCAAAACACTCTTTGCGTCCAAAGAAAACACGGACATGGGCACCATCAAAGCAGAAACGTTGTTTGCAAAATTTCTTGTGGAGCATAATCTGCCGCTCTCTGCAGCGGATCATGCCGGTCCGCTGTTCAGGCGGATGTTTCCGGATTCAAAAATAGCAAACAAATATCGGTGTGCGCGGACGAAAAGCACGGAAATAATCAAGTCTTTCGCGAAAACAACGAAAGAAAATTTGTTTAGCTCGTTAAGAAGTAAAAAATTCGCGATTGCTACCGATGGTAGTAATTCAGTCACGAACGAAAAGTTATATCCAATCGTCGTTACGTACTTTGAAGAGACTATCGGTAGAATTGAAACTACATTGCTATCTCTTCCAAAGTTGGAGAAAGATGGTACTGGGGAAAATATTTTTCTGCTTCTTAAAGAAGAGCTTCAAAATCATGATGTGCCCTGGACAAATTGTGTTGCATTTTCTGCAGATAATGCTTCAGTTATGCTTGGAGAGCACAAGGGTGTTGGATCATTCATCAAAAAAGAGAATCCCAACATAGTTGTTCATGGCTGTGCATGCCATTTAGTTCATTTAGCTGCTCAACATGGAACGAAAAAGATGACTGATTTTAACGTGGAAGATTTTTTAGTTGATGTGTACTATTACTTAAAAAAGAGTACCAAGCGAATCCAACTTCTGAAAGTATGCGAAGAAGCATGTGAACTAGAACATCGTAAGATCCTGAAGTATGGTGCTACTAGATGGCTTTCAATGGGAAAAGTAATCGATAGATTCTTAGAGCAGTGGGAAGCACTAAAAAATTTCTTTTGTGAGGAGGAGAAGGGCACATCTTCTAGTTTTTTTAAATTAAAAAAGACTTTTGGGTGTCCTTCAACTAAGCTTTATCTTCTTTTTTTACAGTCTGTGATTCCATTATTTCAAGATACAAATGTTATGATGCAGATGGAAGCTCCTCTCATCTATAAATATAAGAGAGAAATGGCTAACTTATTCAAGGCTATACTTTCTAGGTTTATAAAGCCTAAAACTATTATGGAATCAACTTCAGTATTTGAAATAAATTTTTCAAAAAAGAAAAATCAGAAAGAGGATACTGAACTCGTTATTGGTGGGAAAGCTAGGCAGTACATTAAAGATGAAACTTTGCCTGCTGAGGAATTGGAGAAGTTTTATTCTTCTGTTAGAAGCTTTTATGCTGAAGCTTGCTCATATATGGCTAAAAAATTTCCATTGAGGAATGATATCTATGAGCATAGTCAAGTTGCTGATTTGTCCATTCGTCACGAAGTTAACTTTTCTTCGGTGCAATTTTTTCTTGATCTTTTTTACATACCTGAAGGAGAAAGAGATGGTATTGAAGTAGATTTTTCAACCTATCAAATCGATCCTCTAAATGATGAGATTCTATCTGCACCACGTTGTGATGTTGCTTGGTCACGAATTAGTGAGTTAAAAGATTCTAGTGGGGAAATAAAATACAAATGCCTCCCTTCTTTAATGCAAATGATTCTTCTTCTGCCACACAGCAATGCTGCTTGTGAGAGAGTTTTCAGTATTGTGAAAAAAAATTTAACAGATTTTCGTTCAAGCATGAATTTGGTCACATTAGAAGCAATTTTAATTGAAAAATGCAAAAATTTTGGAACATCCTGTTATGATACTGTTTTATCGGAAGCTGATCTTAATAGAGCTAAGCAAGCAACTTATCTTGCTCAAAATGAAAAAAAAAAAAAAATAGGCAATTAGTTATATGTATAAGGCTTTAGGTTGAATTTTTAATTCATATATATGTTTTTTTATAATGTTCATGATAGTGAAGTTATTTTATTTTTTCATAATATGAAGTTTTCAGTTTTAAAATCTATTGCTTCAAACCTGTCTACAAACTTTGGACAACATATCTCAATGCGCTTTTTACCAAAAATATTGCTTACTTAATCAAAAAACTATTCCCTGATGATTAGAACTCTGTTTTCTAAGCAGCAAGTAAGATTTTGTGAAAAAGCAACTTTTAAATTTATTCCTATATTTTCACTTTAAACAGTATCCTTATAGTGTAGTAATTCAAAGTTGTTACAATAAAATAAATATTTTATAAATAAAATGAATAGCTTGGACTTGTATTTTTTTACTATTAAAAAGTACTTGAGCGTATATACAGTGTACTTGTATGTAAAAAATGTGTTATTATTATAATATAGGTATATAATATTTTTAAACTGCAAATTTCCGATTTGCTCCTGAAATGCTCCTGAAGTGTTTGGCATTTGCTCCTGAATTGCTTGTTGCAATGTTGGCAGGTCTGCAGGTATGTTATTTCTCGCTGATTCGGGCAGTGACGCCAGCTTGATTGCAGCTAAGAAATCTGAACTCCGCCTCCCTGTTTTACAAACATTTCGTGCTGCTAATGGAACTTCAATAAATGTATATGGGCGCAAATCTGTCACTGTAAATTTCTGTTTACGCAGAGAATTCACTTATTCCTTTTATATTTGTGATGTTTCATGTTGTATTATTGGTGCTGATTTTTTATATCATTTTAATTTATCTCTTGATTTAAGGAATAAGCGATTGATTGATATTACTACTAATTTAAAAGCTCCTGCCAAACTAAGTACATGTGATATCTTTTCTGTGAAATTTGCTACTGTCAACAATATATATGGTGATTTGTTACTTCAATTCCCTGAAACTACTAAATTACCCGATCCAGATCATCCTGTAAAGCATAATACTGTGCATTTTATAAATACTAAAGGTCCTCCAGTTGCAGCTAAACCCCGAAGGTTAGCTCCAGACCGTCTCAAAATCGCAAAAGCTGAATTTCAGCGTATGCTACAGCTTGGTCACATTAGGCCTTCCAAGAGCTCATATGCTTCTCCTC
>JAXGGA010015409.1:0-29234 GCA_038373865.1 Uloborus plumipes
ATGCTAAAATGAAATAGGTGAGCCTTGAAATGAAAATTCATTGTTTTAATTTTAATCTGTGTTGGAAAATGCTAATATTTAAATACCATAAATTTTATCAATTTGTAACTTAAAGGCTCATGTCGATTAAAAAAATAGGCCTAATAACAGTCTAGATTCCTGTAAAAGGGTCATTTTTTGCCAAAAAACTTGAATTTGAGCTTTTTAGATTTTTTAAAATTTCAAGACCCCGCCTAAGAGAATTCTAGGGCATCAAGGAACCTCTGTGTCAAGTTTGATGAAAATCTGACGCAAACTGTGGATTTGTATAGAGAACAAGTATACATGCACTCATTTTTATAAATATAGATTTAAATACTGATAAATAGGTGGTGCCACAAACAGAATATAGTATTTTAATTTTTGGATGTATTCATTAAAATGCATTAAAAGACACATTTTTCTATTGAACGTTTTGAAAGACCCTAGTTTTTTTTAATTTTGAAGAAAAAAAGAAAAGTTCTTTGAATTTCGAAATTTTTTGAAAAGAAAACTTTATTTTGAAAATCAATCAAGTTAAATATCAAGTAAAAGTACGTATAATTGTTTTGACAGTGAGTTGTTATACAATTAAGATAGGGGGCCCAAATATCATACACTTAAGGTAATTTGCTTCAAAAAGTATAAATTATTCGCAAAAAAGGAGGAAATTAGTGTGTTGTGATATTATGTAGATAAACACAATTAATATCACAACAACATTCACGCAATAAAATTTCAATCTCATCAGCATGTTAGACGTGTATAAATAAATAAATTAAAAGAAAAAAGAGAACAATAGTTTTCAATCACAATTTATTCAAGTGATTGTGGCGTCCTGAGATAAGATAAATGCTTGTGGTTCATTTTCAAAATTTGCTTACATTTGCTGTCCGGAGGTTAAAAAGACGATTTTGAAGCATAACTTATATTTTAAATTCAATGCGAACAATTATTTTCTGCAAGAAATACCCCCAAAAAGATTCTATCACTCAAAAAATTATTGAAATTATTTATTTCTATATGAGTCTTTAAAAATGAGAATCAAGGCAAAAACGTTTGTCCATTTCCAATTTTCGCAAGTTCAAATATTTTTTTTTATATACTTAATTGTATAAAAAAGTATATACAACAAATTATCTCCATATATTATTTCTCTAAGCCGAATCCTATACCCGGTCGAAACTCGCTCATTTCTTTATCGAATTGCAAGAAAATTTATGATTTTGAAGCGTATCCCGCGGGCTATTGACGAAAATTAGACCCACCCTCTAAAAAATGTCGGTTCGTTTTTTATTCGAACTTCAATTTTTTGGCACAAAATTGACTCTATCTAGCGAAATAATTGTCGTATCGTCTCCATTTTTATTTCATTCGAAAGATTAAAAAAAATGCGTTCTTTAGAACGTTTCTCCGCTAGCGCCGCGTAACGAGAATCTCGAAAATCCACGTTTAAGCGACTTATAAGCGATTGAAGTTTGAAAAAGTTAAATTTTTTGCTCAACTGTCAAAATCGTTACATTGTTGTTCAAATCAATTTTAAATGCGACATTTCAAGCCAAGGCTTAGCTCGGTAAACCTTAATTGTAACTTTTATTGTTTCAAAATATTATGGTAGTTTTGCGATAACGTTAGTATTTAGTTTAGTAGTAGCCTTGGGTATTTGATTTTAATATAGGGTATCACTTTTGTAGTAGTTGTAAAAGTGAACGTGTATTTGATCTCTTTGAAAAGTTGTCAGAACGACGGCAGTAGATGGCGATGTTGTGCAAATGAAGCCAATAAAAATTGTCGTATTAAATTTTAAGTTTAGAGTTTTTTTTTTTTTTTTTTTTGCGGAATTCCGCACGGGTCACCTAGTTTTTATATATTGACTATTAGTATGATATTCATAATAAATATTGACAATAATAATTTTTTTTCATTAAGAAATATATGAATATATTTTGTCCGGCAGTTCTTGTCAAGTCCGTTACCCTAAGATTATTTTAGCTAAAAAGGGTATTCAGAGCCCGATCATTCTGACATTGGACAAGGGGCACATTTCTTTTTCAGGGCCCCTCGCCCCCCCCCCTTCTCATATCAGTTATGTGTTACAAGTAAAAAACATCTTACTATACCAGAATGAAATAAAAGTTTTGTGCAAAGATCAATTAAAAAAAATAACAATGCTACCAAATTATTAAGACAAAAATATACGGCAACATACACAGTAGGCTGTTAGTATTAATAGTAAAATACACAATAGGCATTTTAGTATAATTTACACTAGGCATTTAATATTAAGGAGGCGTTGGATAAAGTAAGGGGATTTTGGGCCCCCCTGAAATCTAAGAGGTGGGGCTTGTGCCCCGCGTGCCCTTGCGGTAATCAGGCTCTGAGGGTATTTATTGCAGTCAAAAGATGGTAACACGTATTCAGTTAACACACTAGTGACGTAACTATGTCGTACCATGTTGTTTTCCTGAATCGAGAAGTATTGCTGTGGCCGTTTCGCACAAGATTTCTTCCAGGTGCGTATTTTTATTTTTTGTCAAGTCTGTTACCAAAGATTTTAGCATTAATTTTAACTTTTCTCAACTTTTACCCCGAAATATTGTTTATTATACAACTCTAAGATAATGCATATTGTTGTTCAATTTTTTAATTCGACAACCTAGCCATAATTTGGCATTTTGGTTGAAATGTCAAGTCCGTTACTGGCCAAATCCGTCACCAAATGTCAAGTCCGTTACCATACAGTTTTTTATCAATATTTTAATCATCACAAACATCGTTTTAAACTTCAGGGACGCAAATAATTTCAAATGAAGTTAGTTCTAGGAGCTATGATACAGTTTAAAAGTAATATTTCATATTGATTTTGTATGTTAAGGGACGACAATTTTCCTTGCAACTTAAAGTTTTACAACAGCATTTGAACACTTAATTATGCATCAAAGTGTGCAACCAATTACTTTTTTACGCACCTATAATATGTGGCAAAACATCTGCTAGTGATTCTAAAAGAAAATAGCAAGTTAAAAAAATTACTTAAAAATTCTGAAATGTAAGCATATGGTGAAAATGACCCTTGTGCATCTTGATGTGCGGAGCAGTTTTTTACCTGAAGCATATTTCTACCGCACCGATGAGAAGGGATATCCATGTTTTAACGTATTAATAAAACTGCTCTACCGATTTCAGAAGTTACACATTTTTTTACCTTTATTCAGTCTATTGCTCATTTTAACTAAGGAACCTTGGGGCTTTCCAAATTGGATCTTATCCAAAACCCCTTGATGGTTCTTGACTTTTTACGGGTGAATAGACTCATGGACCTGATCTAGCTCTGCTGGTCTCGGGGATCAGAACAAACAAACAAATTGCTACCACAAAAAAACTGAATAACAATAAGGGCTCTAAGTCATTGTGAGAAGAAAAAGAGTCACATGTCATTTTTAAATCTGTATGGGGGGGGGGGAATATTAACAGTAAATATAATTGTCTCTTATTTGTTTAAAAAAAAAACTGTAATACTTATATGTTGAGATCATATCTACTTTTTTGGGGGGGGGGGCGTCGACAACGAGATAACCCATCTATTGAATTTCAAGAAAACATTTCTATGAAAGTGTTTCAGTGAAAGCCCATTGACCAGGGCCGTAACCAGATCTTAGTTTCGGGGAGGGTTTTACGGTAAAACTTTTACCAAACATATTTCTCTTGAAATCTATAAAGTCAATAAAATTTGTTTTCATTCTCCATATTCTGTTGATTTTTGTTACAATAGATGCTAAAAAAGTATTTACATGAAAAATGTATATATAAAAAAAAGGCTAATCTTTTGAATGAAGAAACAAAAAATCTCTGGATAGATGAGTTTACTCATAGACGCGCATTCGATGGAGTACTTTTGAAATTTTTATCTTACGTCACTTATAAGTGTTAAATATAGAGTTTGGTACTTACAAATTTGAAGAATTTTGGTGTTTTTTTAGTGGTGTTAAAAATTCGAAGGGAAAGGTGTATTGCTTAGAAAATTATGTTTGCAATATCTACAATTTTAACACATACTCCAAAAAAAACCCACTTAATTTGCATAATTATTCAACAATGATAATTTTCATTTTTTAAATGCAATTTCAAAGTAAATAGCCAATAATGAGTATTTTAATGGCGAACTACGAAAAGCATTTTTGTAACAGTGTTAAAAATTTCGGATGGGGTTTGAACCCTAAAAACCCACCCTTTAAATACGGCCCTGCCATTGACAATTTTTCGCGAGCATCAGTTAATCCCAAAACACGCTGTACACGAGCAGAATTTTTTTTTTTAATCACTGAACAAATATTTGTGTGTTAAATCTGCCTTACATATTTGACTTTAAAGAGTTTGTTTTCAAAACACCTCCCCTCTCTTTCTATTTACATATGCATGTCAACAACAGTGGCTATTCTTTGGGGGGGGGGGAACATCATTCTCTATAAGCTGTATTCAGCATTTTTTTTTTTTATCATTCAAGTCATTCGATAGCATAATATTCATTACACTTTAAATGTACGTAGTAATCTATTATAGTTAAAAATGGAAGTTTGATTCTTGAAAATCCAAATAGTACAAAACATATTTCACTCCCCCCTCCCCCCATTTCGAGAAAACAACTGCAAAAGAAAAAAAAGACTAGAAGAAAAGATGATAAAGAATGGAATGATATTTTATATTACAATTTAAAAAATACTTTATAAATGCAAATTTGAAAAAAAATGCAGGTTCATATTTCGGGCAATAAGAAACTTTTCTGAGAGGGAAGATTTTATACGTTTGGCAACCCGTCGCAATGCGTTTTTGGGGACCCCTTTGTCTATCACAGAATTAAGTTAAACATTTTTCGTGTAAATTTTTTATCCCCATTCAGGTACCCAATCGGTCATGGGGGGAGGCTCGCAATTACGACACTTATTACATAGTAATAATCTTTTTCAATGCAAAAGATGTGATCTTATGGTAAAAAAGATTTGTCAAATATGATCAAAGCGCGTGTTTACATTTTTTTTTTTTTTTTTGTAAACTTGTACACATGCAACGTTGTTTTACTTTTACTTTTTAGAACAAAGTTCGTTGTTTATTTGTTTTTTAAATGTGTTTAATGCATGGACGTTAAACATTACCATAAATATATTCATATTAAATTGAGTGTTTTATTTATTTTATTTAGTGTTACAAACGACGTTTTGATTTAAAATACTATAAAGAAAAAGAATAAGTGCCCATAAATGAAATGTATAAAAACTAAGCGAAAAGTTGTGTCGAATTACTTTCAAAGAAACTGACTGACCTGTGATGAAGACGGCTTTATTTTTCGATTTGACCCTGAACCTGGGCAAAGCATTATCCGTGAAGGTGGCCAACAAATAAGAAACATAAACAAAACAGCCGAGAGAAGCGAGGAATTTGAACACACATCCGAGGCAGCAGTACGTCAAGTATCCAAAGCCCGTCAGACACGTCAAACTCACCACATGTGTCACTATTGTGTTGAACATTTTCAGAAACAAATATCCGTACCGTCACCGTTGGATGAGCGCTCCAGCATGGTTTGGGAAGTGAAGACCAGATAACTAATCAGTCATTCTTTTCACGCAAGCAGGTTACAGCATTTGGCTGCTCAGAGATACTATTGGCGAAAGCAGAAGGTTTATTTCATATGTGATTGCAAGGGCGCCAATATGTGAAACTTTAAGGGGGAGCAGGAGCGCCCCGAAGAGAGGTCACGGGAGGTCACTGGGCTCTCCCAAAAATTTCCTCATTCGACAAATTCGGACAGATGATTCGGCAAATTTCGGGATGGTATTGCAATTTTTTTTTTTTTTTTTGTAATTATTCATATTGTGTGTGTGTGTGTAGTTGCAATTTTTCGTTTTTTATATATATTTGTTACCTTTGAAAATAAGGAGAACCAATTCATCAAACTTAATTCGATTGTTGATCTCTCATGCAGACAATATGTTTGTTTTCGATCAATCGTTTTGACAGCTCGAAATAAACCCCCGTTGTTATTTATCAAAGTCCAAATATTTGAAAATCGTCTGAAAAAAAGATTGAAAATATTTTCTTTTTTTTTTTTGTATTTATTTTATTAATTTTTTAGAGATAAATATTGTCCTTTCCTATAAAGTAATGGTATAAGGTATGTGTGAATGCTCACATTTTATAATTCGGATTATTCCGGAATTTCCTTCTCCAAATTGAGAATTTTCCGCCTCCAAAAAAAATTAAGTTCCGGGCGCCCCTGAGGGGGAGCTCAGATATTTTCCCCATTGTTTAGCAGGATCTTTTTCCCATGGAAAGCAGTTTCAGTGCTGATTAGAGTTATTAAAGTTCGGTATTTTTAACTTATTCATTAATGGATGATGAGGAACTGTTTTTATATTTTTTCCAAAAAGATGGACTAAAAGCAAGGAAGTGCTAATTTCTAGGAGTGAAAAGCTTGATCTCCCCTTACCCCCCCCCCCCCCCATTATGGGTGACCATATGTGATTACGATTACTTCAAAAAGCGCAAATCGGGAGGTCGCTGTGATCTCTTAAACATATTTTATTCAGCTATTTTTTCCTGGGACATACTTGCAGGATTGCAACTTTTAAATGCCCAAATGCCGTTTTCATTAGATGTAGGGGGGTTCTTTACATTCTTTTACCTATTAATTCACTTATTTATTCATTCGTTCACTGATTTTCTTATTCGTTCTCTATTTTATTCTCGCTCATTTCTCTTTCTCATAAATTTATGAGTTCATTAATTTGTTTATTTATTTGTTCGTTTATTTTTCATTAATAAGTCATTTATTCGTTTGTTTAGACGTCCATTTGATGAAAATTACTGTTAATCATAAAAAAGAAAATTGTAAAAATATTGCATTTTTCAATTTGCCCATGGTTCTTTAAGGTAAAAATTTTCTACCTTTTTTTGAAAGTGCGAAATAACTACCAAAAAGGAAAAATAATATTTCAACACAAATTGTCATACAAAATAGATTGTTCAATCTTTATGTACAATAATTTTCAGAACAAATTTCGGATGCGTTCATTTTGAAATAGACCAGCTATCTTAACTATTTCACTTTGCCCCACATTCCCCTACATAGCTTTATTCTGTTTTACCAGAGCGTATATATATGGTAGTCAATATAAATGTCATTCAGACCACATGCACTTAACTATTTCACTCGGGCAACAACTAAATTTTAGAAACATGGAGTAATCGATGATAGAACAAAGATATTCGAAGGGGAAAAAATAACTTTTCTAAAAAAGAAAAAAAATGTAAAAACAATGGTTAAAATTCTAGCCACTGCCCTTGATTGCGAAAGCTTTAATTTTTTAGGAACACTATTTTTTTCCTTATTGATTGAAAATTCATAAAATCATATAATTCAGAAAATACATTCAACTGTTCTGTTAACATTTTGCATATATATTTGTTTTCTTTCTGAAGCACTTTCATTTTTAGTACGTGTTTAAAAAATGCCTAATGATATTAGAAAGAAACTATGTACCATCTCGAAGATTATTTTCTTTGGCGGTATTTAGGCTCAGTTGGTGATATTTCAATTCTTGTGCAGCAAACCTGTTGAGGATTTTTTCTTCTCTTTTTTCCCTGATCATGGCAGTCTTATTTTTTCAGGCCACTGACCTGAAAGTGGGATGGATTGTTTTCTTCCTTTAGTCCAGTTTCGACGCGTGTAAGAACTGTCGCGCATTCGATATAGGAAGCTTTTGTTATTAGTTGATTTGTTATAAACGTTGGAGAAACAAACTGTGTACTTTTATAACCTAGACAATGGCACAGTAAAGGGGGTAGTTCGGACACCTCCCTTGGAGTTCGAAATTAAAATTCCCTTGTGAAAATTTTAATTCCTTTTTTATGCTTAAAAGATGGTTGATCAATTTTATTTAGGTATGACTGTCTATTATCTAGGCGACGTAAAAACCTAACTAAGATTGCTTCTGTTTACAATTCCAATCAGTAGATTTCGCTTTTCTTAGCCTTAAATTTGCCACTGATCCTGAAGACCCTGTCATATGAATATTCTGGTTTTTTAGCTTTATAATGAAATTGTCAAAAATATGTCAGGAAGTTAAGGTATGTTAAGGAAAGTGAAAGTAGCACTGTTGAAAACGTAAATCCAAACCTCTGTGGATTTGTTTCCCTCCGTTCCAGTGATGGGAAAAGTGAAATAGCGGAACAAAGTAAAATGGTAAAATATTTTGCTTTGATTTTGCGCAACCACTATTTTAATCCTATATTATTAAACTTGTTGATTTTCGTCAAATATAAAAAAAAAAAAAAAAAAAAACGTCTGAAGATCAATGTGTAATACAAGCTATTTTCAAATTTCGATACTACTATTGTAATACTGTGTGGTGTGTCAAAAATATTTTTTCATGCATATCAAATGAAAAAGTTGCTGTTACAATTTCAAATATTAAAACACTGATCCTCAGCGCAGTACTTATTTTTTGAGCAGTAATAATGCTTTTATATAAATTATGTAATGAAATTTGACAAGTGCATACGGCGCAGAGTGAATTGACCAAATTAAAATAGTTTATTCATTTAGTTATTCAAGCCATTTATAAAATAATTCATGTAGTCATTGATTTATTCCTTTATCAATAAATTCTTGATCAATGAAATATTTATTCATTCATTTATGTATTCATTAGTCACTAATCTTATTAATTACTTCATTTATCAAATCAGTTAGTCAGGTATTCAGTAGTTTTTCATGCAAAAATTATAATTCAACATATTGATCACAGAATTTGTTTTAAAGCTTGTTTTATTACATTTTTATTTGTTTATTTAAAATGACTACACACTTGACGCATAAGTAAATTTTTCAATGAACTTCAAGTATTTTACGCTTCCTCAATATTTCATGAACTCATACTGGTTATCGAATGTAATAGAGAGTCAGTGTGTTAACTCACAAACACACAATTTATGAAAAACAAATCTACTCAATAAAGTTATTAAATATTGTAAATTTGAAAATTTAACTTATTCATTTACGGAAATATACGCATTATGAATCAGCAAAATTAAAAATGCACTATTTTATGTGTTTAGTAAGTGATTTAAGATTTCCACATTCAATTCCTCTAACGAATAATGAAAACCTAAAAAACATACTGGGTGAGATCCTGAATAACAGCCTACAAAAGATTCTGAAAATATTGCCCGAAAATGTGTTCATTTTTTTGAAAAGTTAATTCCTGACAAAAAACAGGTCCGATGCTTAATTTGGTAAACGTCAGAGAAAGTTTTCCCTGCTAAAGGAGTATTTGTATAAGAAAACAAAATTTATAATTTTTAATTTATTTTCTTTTTATTAATCGTTAAATGAATTTATGTGTTTTAATAATCACGCTTTTTCAAATTTTCGTGCTGGCTCAATTACGTATAAGTATTTTTTTAAACGAATTTCAATTAGATTATTTGACGCTTTCTCATAATTTAATGGAATCATACTGGATATGAAGCATACGTATTCACATTTGGTTATTTACGCAAAAATATGCACTATGTATTGCCAAAATTAAAAATTCCCTTTTAGTAAGCGATTTAAGAAATTAATTTATACTAGAGATGAAACGAAGCTTCCCTGGCCGAAGCATGAAATGTGATTCAGCCGCTTAGGCCAATAATAATTAGTGTTGTAAATTTTTATTTTACAATTACAATTACTTAAAATATTGTTCTTCAAACTAAACACAATTATTAAATAAAATAAAACACAAAAGAAAAGTTTGTTTAATTTAACTAATTGTGTATTGAGCCGTTGAAACCAGAAACTTCAATAATTAGCAGTATATTCTATTTAACTCTAAAGTTCTTATGAAATAAATAATTAAATTACATTTAGTTCATAATTACATGAACAACTTCAGTTGTTTGAAAATGAAACTAGTAAAATATGGCTTTCTTCAAACATTTCTGCTGTTCCTTGTGAGGTTCCTACTGGGGAGAGGGGAAGGAGAAATGTCGATTTTTGACACCTACGTAGAAAGGATTTTTTTTTTCTTTTGAAGTCATATTTTATTTTAAAGAGTTATAGGTATAAAATTTCAGTTTTTGTTAAATTTATTTATGACCCAAAACTATACGACTCTAAAAAATTAAACTTAATTTCAAAAATTTTAATTGTAGAATATTTAGACATCTATTATAATAAAGTTTACAATTACCTTTATGCTACAAGATGTAGAGAATATTGCAACGTAAAATAGGCACAAATAAGAAGGGATACTGCAGACACGTGTTTCGGCGTTACAAGGAACGCCTTTTTCAGTGCAAAAAATGTTGAGCTTATGGATGCACAGACACCCGGTGCATCCATAATATATCGTCGGCACCATGCTAAAGTAACGAATATGAAAAATCGCGTTTTTCAAGTTCGTTTTTCAAGTTCGAATTTTAAAAATAATTAAAGTTAAAATGATACTTTCGAACGATAGTTTTACACTTAAAAATCTCTATAAGAGTTTAAATATTGAAAATAACCAAATACGTCAAGTGGGAAAAAGTTATATGCAGTGTTTTGGCCCTCCTGAAAAATGCCAATTTTCACATTCGTAAGTTTAGCATGGTGGCGACGATATGTCCATCAATTATGCATCCATAATTGCGCCTATTTTAAAGGTGCAATATTCTCTACATCTATTATAATGTTAAGATATAATGCAAATAACAGCTAATTTCTAGTAGTTTAATATTTGATCCTACCAGTTGGTTTTATCATAAACATCAACTTAACTGTAGAACATGCTTTTTATATTCCAAATAATGCTTTATACTTCTTATTTCAATAAAAAAATGAGAAATGTCTTCTGATTCCCGAATTGGAAAAGTTTATTCCTGACAAAAAAATATGCACGCATTCAATTTGTTAAATTTCAGAGGAAGTTTTCACTGCTAAAAGAGTGTTTGTATAAAGAAACAACATTTACAAGGGTATCGGTAGCGGATTAGCTTTTAAAGGGTGAGGATAGAACGGGGCGGGTGGGACCGGCGGGCAGCCGGGCATTTTCCCGGTGGGCCGCCTGTGTTTCGACCGGTCTAAATTTTACAACTTGTGGTGTTTTTTTTTTTTTTCAGCCAGCCGGTCAAAATTTTAAAACTTATGGCGTTCTTTTTTTTTTTTTAGTCGGCAGGTGTAAATTTTACAATTTGTGGCGGTTTTTTTTTTTTTTTTTTTGTCGGTCGGTTGGCCGGTCTAAATTTTAAAACTTGTGGCTTTTTTTTTTTTCCTTTTGTTGCAACAAGCTGCCTGTCTGAATTTTACCACTTATGCCATTTTTTAAAAAAAAATATGTTTGTCGTTTCATTTCATAAAGTCGTAGCAAGCGGCAAAACGGAAACACTATGCTAAAAAAGAAAGAGAGGGCAGACTTGATCTTTGCTGTGAGGCCACCCACTTCCCTCTCCTCTTAACTCGTTAGCAGATAAGCTGCCGTAGTTTTACATATTCAATTATAGAATTATCTTTAAAAGTATGCCCATTTTGTATATATGTATAAGTAGTTTCTTCATTTTTAATGCAAAATATTGCTTTTCAATGTCATACTTTTTCATTTTTTCCCCAATGCAGCTTTTTGAGTTAATCAAAGTGAACAATTTGCTGGTAGTTTTTAAATTATGTATAATTAGCAGTTTTATTTTTAATGCTAAGGAAGTTCCCTCAAGGCTTGAATTTAAATGTTCGTCACTGTGAAAATTCCTGTCTTCACTTTAAAAAATTACTTACGTAACATTTTTTTTAAGTTGAAAAAAAGAAAAAGGTAATAATTTAGTTTGTATATATTATTTGCATGTGTGCTTCATACTCATTAAAATAATAATTGTAAATAAATATTGTAAAATATGTTACCGTCATATGTAGTTAGTTTCTGAAAAGTATGGATATTTTGAGGTTCATCATTGCTAAATTTTCACAGAATTAGATTTGTTTTTAGTACGCCACGCTCAATAGTTGTTAAATATTGTAAAGCTAGTTCAATATTAAGTTTTTTTCATTTTTATACACATGCTACTTAATTAATTACTTACAATACAGTTTGTCATCATGTTGTTAGTTTCTGAAAAGTTTGTAAATAACTTTTCCGATCGGAATGAAAAGTTTGAGAATAGATATAAGTTTAGAAATCGATCAATGTTAAATTTCAAAATTTCCCTCTTTTTCACGCAATTCTATTTTCTCTTTTTTTCTTTAGAAAGCTGTACGCGCTTGAAGGTGTATTAAATATTGTACCTTTTTTTTTCAATGCTGAGCCTTTCTATGTTTTACAAATGTGCATACATTGTTGAACTGCTTATTTAATTCACATAAAACTGTAACATTTATACATCCTAAAATGTGTTGTCACTATATTTAATTGTTGCATATGAATAAACTCGAACTAGATATAAAAAAAAAAAAGTAAGTAAGTCAATTGAGACGCAGCTTAAACTTTCGGTCTTCACTTTCATTTTAAAAGCAGCCTTTTTAGTTGACGAATAAATAATCCGTTTCAAAGTTCATCTTCTTTACGTTATGAATTTCTTTACTTCGTTATAAAAATTAAATCAGAAACTGTACGTTTTAAAACATGTGATCGTCATGTTATTAGTTTCTAAAAAGTAGGCTAATAACGGATTGACTTTCAGTAGGGGAGGGGGGGATACATTTCTGCATAAATGTAAATTTAAAGATCAATCAGTGTTCAATTTCTAACTCTCTCCATTTTCGCATAATTATATTTTGTCCCAGTTAAGGTCTCAAATATATACGAAACACCCTTGTTTTATTTCAATCCTGTGTATATATTCAGTTGATTGAGTGTAAGAAATTTCAAAATCAATGTCTTCTTTCAAGCTTTTGAAATGTACATTAAAAATGGATTTACTTTCTATACATCAAAAGATTTTGTATAAATGATTATGAAGAGCCAGATCAGTGTTCAAATTCCATTAGTTGATCTTTGTCACAATTTTTCTTACGAGAAGCAGTACGCGATCGAATGCGTAGTAATATAGTGTACCATTATTTCAATGTTCAATTACTTATTTATATTTATGTATAATCGGAGTAGCTGTAAGTATTAAAAATTTGTAGTAATAAATATTTTGAATTTGTATACGCATAGTGGTTTTATATTAAATATACTACAACTATATATATATATAAATATATATATATATATACATAAAATAATACAAATAAATAGTAAAAATGAAATAGAAAATGGAGCATTAGGAGAAGTGAAAGGAGAAAGGTTGAATCCAGAGCTCATCAGCCGTGGGGGATTCAAGAGTGGTCGAAAGACCAAAAAAATTAAATATAAACTATAAAGAGGACGTTTAAGTTCAAAATATGCAGTCTACAGATCTTCATTGGGCAAAACAGCACCAATGCGAGTCTGCAAACTGTACATGAGAACAAAGACCTAAAACTAAAAGTAGGGGTTTCACCTCGACCGATTAGGAATAAAATTCCCAAAAATCAGCCACCATTGTGAAAATAAAATCCACCAGTTCACTCCAGTAAACTCCACCAGTTCAGGATTGCAGTGGTGGACATTTTTTGAGCACGTGGGAACAGAGATCGGAACGAATTAGGATTTGCTTTTTGGACACCGATTTACATTTTTTGATTTTTACATTGACAACTGGACTGCCTCTAGGTTTGCTGGATATTATTTGGATTTTGTCACGCGGAATTTCAGGTATTTTATTTTCATAGCAGGACGGTGGCTGATTTTTGGGAATTTTATTCCTAATCGGTCGAGGCGAAACCCCTGCTTTTAGTTTTAGGTCTTTGTTCTCATGTACAGTTTGCATACTCGCATTGGTGCTGTTTTGCCCAATGAAGAGCTCAGACTGCATATTTTGAACTTAAACATCCTCTTTATAGTTTATATTTAAATTTTTTGGTCTTTCGACCACTCTTGAATCCCCCACGGCTGATGAGCTCTGGATTCAACCTTTCTCCTTTCATTTCTCCTAATTTGCCATTTTCTATTTCATTTTAACTATTTGTTTGTATTATTATATACTTGGCTTTTTAGTTTAGCTGCTTTTCGCATCTATGGGCTTTTGGTGTGGTCTCTTCGTCTTTCTTCTTACAATTCTGATATTATATATATAGTACCTGGGAACCGAGCCCACTCGGTTAAAAAAAAAAAGCGGTTTGTAAACTCGTGTTTTTTTCTAAAATGCGAAGTACGTATTTAGATAAACTTGAAAAGCATTTTTTGCCTTTGGTTGCAATTACGCATTTAAAACAGCCGTAATTTGTTTTAAAAAACACAACCTTATTTAATCCATGCTCACCGTAAAATCACACACAATTTCATTTCATTTGGCGCCGAAAGCGCGGGAGGGGTTGATGAGAATGGATGCAGAGTCCCTGTTCTCCAGTACGCATTTGGTTACAGTTGGTTTTCACTTTCACTTCACTTCACACTCCAAGGTTCCCCCCCCCCCCGTACATACCACAACTCGTGGTTTAACCGGGATGGGGCCCCGAAGAGCGCTCTGTTCATTTTTTAACCAGGCTGAAGGGCCGAGCAAACCCTTAGCCCAGCATCCCACAGAGGTATCGTTTCACTTGGAGGATTTTATGACCACGAACATTTTTAACGTCCCCTAGCCACCATTGATGAAGACGGTGGATCTTTGATCGGCTCGGCTCCCTCTATATGATCGGCCCGGGACCCTCCGGTTACGAGTCCGACGACTTACCGATCGGACTACCGCGGCCCACACCCAATTCTAACTTTATTTTGATTGATCTCTTTTAAATTTCAAAAACAATAATAATTATCTAATTATCACGTGTTGCCACAACTCGTTTGCCAAATACCATAAAAATTTAAATTTACGTTAATGTGATTAAATATGAAATCTAATGTTATAATGAAACTTTTGAATAAGTGAAACAGCCTGTATAAGAGACTATATCTAGTGAAGCCTTGCTTTAACATTTCAAAAACAATAACAATTTAACGTTGCCAAATACCATAATTTAATTTTGCGCTGATGTGATTAAATATGAAATCCAATTGTTATAACAAAACGTGGTCGCTAGGAAACAGTAACAAATCATAAATGAAATGGAGAAATAAAAGCTTCTCAAACTTTCAATGAAGGCACAAAAAAACGGGGTTTTTTGTGAAAACTCGCGTTTTTACAGAAAAAACGCCGACGTAGATGAACTCAAAAACCAAAACTCTATCTGAATACCAAATCTTATCAAAATCGTTAGAGCCGTTTTCGAGATCCGAAAAATAAATAAATATATAAATAAATATATAAATAAATAGTACCAGGGGACCGAGCCCACTCGGTTAAAAAAAAAAAAGAGGTTTGTAAATTCGTGTTTTTTTCTAAAATGCGAAGTACGTATTTAGATAAACTTGAAAAGCATATTTTGCCTTTGGTTGCAATTACGCATTTAAAACAGCCGTAATTTGTTTTAAAAAACACAACCTTATTTAATCCATGCTCACCGTAAATTCACACCCAATTTCATTTCATTTGGCGCCGAAAGCGCGGGAGAGGTTGATGAGAATGGATGCAGAATCCCTGTTCTCCAGTACGCATTTGATTACAGTTGGTTTTGACTTTCACTTCACTTCACACTCAAAGGTTCTTCCCCGTACATACCACAACTCGTGGTTTAACCGGGATTGGGCCCTGAAGAGCGCTCTGTTCATTTTTTAACCAGGCCCAAGGGCCGAGCAAACCCTTATCCCAGCATCCCACAGAGGTATCGTTTTACTTGGAGGATTTTATGACCACGAACATTTTTAACGTCCCCTAGCCACCATTAATGAAGACGGTGGATCTTTGATCGGCTCGGCTCCCTCTATATGATCGGCCCGGGACCCTCCGGTTACGAGTCCGACGATTTACCGATCGGACTACCGCGGCCCACACCCAATTCTAACTTTATTTTGATTGATCTCTTTTAAATTTCAAAAACAATAATAATTATCTAATTATCACGTGTTGCCACAACTCGTTTGCCAAATACCATAAAAATTTAAATTTACGTTGATGTGATTAAATATGAAATCTATTGTTATAATGAAACTTTTGAATAAGTGAAACAGCCTGTATAAGAGACTATATCTAGTGAAGCCTTGCTTTAACATTTCAAAAACAGTAACAATTTAACGTTGCCAAATACCATAAAATTTGAACTCGCGCTGATGTGATTAAATATGAAATCCAATTGTTATAACAAATCGTGGTCGCTAGGAAACAGTAATAATGGAAAGAAATGGCGAAATAAAAGCTTCTCAAACTTTCAATGAAGGCACAAAAAAAAACGGGGTTTTTTGTGAAAACTCGCGTTTTTACAGAAAAAACGCCGACGTAGATGAACTCAGAAACCAAAACTCTATCTAAATACCAAATTTTATCGAAATCGTTAGAGCCGTTTTCGAGATCCGAAAAATAAATAAATAAATAAATATACAAGATTACCTCGTTTAAAGGTATTAGATATATACAAGAATTGCTCGTTTAAAGATATTAGATATATAATACAAACAAATAGTAAAATTGAAATAGAAAATGGCAAATTAGGAGAAATAAAAGGAGAAAGGTTGAATCCAGAGCTCATCAGCCGTGGGGGATTCAAGAGTGGTCGAAATCCCCCACGGCTGATGAGCTCTGGATTCAACCTTTCTCCTTTCATTTCTCCTAATTTGGGGCTAAGCTTGATTATATGGTCCCTCTCCGAAATAAAAACCTATATACACCACTGGTTCCCCTAAAGACAGGAGCCCTAGTTTCCAGCTCTGCTGATATGATGATCTCTCATTGGACTTATGGTAAGTATAAAAAAAAAAACTTAATCTAATGAGATAGTTAACTGCTAACTACTGATTAACGACGCAACTATTTACAGCATATTTTTTTCTGAAATGTAAAACATCGAGCACGAAACATCGCAAGGGAGGATTCGGAAATTTTACAAGATGGGGCGATTGAGTTGTCTTACTTTTTACTATGCATACTAGTTTACAAATATCGATCACAAAGCACTCGGGCTTCAGTTTCGAAACATTTACGGGGAGAGCCCAAAACCTTCTTCCCCGACTACATTAAACTTAGTATAAAATTGCATTTTTAGAACTCCAATATCGAAAAAATTTCAAGTACACGCCGCTGAAACATTGAACGTAAAAACACCGATATTTTAACATCAACATCGATGTCGCACCACTAATGCATGCATAATTGTTTTGGGGAATACTTTTTTGACGGAGAATTTCAGCAAAAATAAAATCAATGTTACAAAAAAAAACTGACTTCATGGGAAAAAACTTTGTCCATTTTCGAATTCAGCACAGCAAATAAAAAAGATCACCAAAACTTATTTTGCATTTTTCAAAAACTTTAGTTTTGCAGGCCAGTTATCTATGCTAGGGTACCGGTACAGCTATAACTTACCTTCTGGGAGATAGTTGGTCATAACAATAGTTTCATGTTATTAAACTATTGAACTATGATTTGAAGTATATGTACAAAGAGTACGGGTACAGATCGGTACCTCCCTCTTAAATTGCGCCCTTGAGCAAGGGGCAAATCACCTAATGCCTATGGGACATCGAAAATTTGGTAGCCCCATCACTTCTACATTCCTCGCTTTCCCTCATAGGTTTATTAATTGCACGAAGTTTTGTCACCCTGAGAAATCAGTTATTAGTTAAATTTTCAAAAGCTATAATTCACCCAAGTAGCACACTTCGTTTTTTAAAGGTTGTAAAATGGTTATTAACGTTGTAACAACCGTTTAAAACGTTTATAAAACGTTTAAAGGTTATTTGTGCTACCTGGGCAAGAACTAACAACGTCGAAAGAACAAGAATTTTAAGAAATCTGGCTCTTTAATATATCTTTCACTATGTTTTTCTAAGCAGCATGCAGGGTGTCTAGCGGCCGAGAGTGGTTGAGTTTATTACTGCGCATCACTTTTACTGGTAAAAATAGTGATTTTAAATCATTTTGGGGCAACTCCACGTCAAATCAATCATGAAAAAAAAGTTTTACCCTCACGTTTCCGATTTTAACAAAATTTGGTGTGAAAGACTCGTTTGACATAAGTAATCCTGCCAATTTTTCGATTCCTACTTTAAAAATTGTACGAAATACAGAGCTGTTAAAAACTAAAAAAGTTCGAGGGGAAAACCAAAAGTTTCTCATGCATATGACTAACTTCTTTTCTAATTACAATAGAATAAAAATTCAAAACCATTGTAAAGGTAAAAATAGAACTTTCCATTGATATTAATACATAACTTTCTTACGACAGGTTTTAGCTTTTAATTTCCCCAAAATGGTTTTAAAATCACTATTTTTACCAGTAAAAAATGCAACCCATACTGGCAGCCAGACACCCCGCACAATGCTTGAACGAGCATAAGGAAAGATATATTAAAGAGCCACACAGCTTAAAATGCTGTCTTGAAAACATTGCTAGCTCTTAGACTATTATTTCTTATCAGAATTTTTGTTATCAGAAAATATTAAAATGTAAAAATGAATATAAAAACACAAAATATCAAAACAATAAAATTGTATAAACACTTTATTTTACATTACAAATATATAAATATTCACACATGATTTTTAATAATGCACAGCAAATAAACTTTCAAAAACCATTCACATGTACAGTTTACAAAGGCCTTTCAAATGTTTGAAAACATAATGAAGCATCATGTAGTTTTAAAATGTTGCAAAGTTTGGGCAGAAATTTTGCAGCTTTAAAATAGGAAAAAGAAGACGACAAAAGAACATACATGATTTGTATGCATCAAACATTGTAAATTTGAATTACTTTTTTTTTAATGTTCAACTAAAAACTTTAAATGTTTTAGTTATCAATAAAATTATAATTTACAAAATTTTACTCCTGCACTCAAAGAAGAAAAGAGACAAATAAGGACATAAGAAATATTTGTATCAAAGCTTCAAGATATAGATGGGTTTCTTTCTCACCCCTACCACAAAAATGTCTAATTTTTCAGTGAGCTTTAAAGTTTTTATCAAACATTAGATTACAAGTACAAGAATAAAAAAAAATTATATAGACTAGATTATTCTACATAGCTGGGAGAGAAAAAAGATTCAAAATTTTTTATATTGCAAATAGTCCCCCAAACTCAACGTTCTTTCTTTTTTTTTTTTTTTTTTTTTTCAACCTTTTAAACATGAAAGTATATGCAAAATTTTGCTTCATACACAAGCAATATGGAAAATGTACGCAATAAATAAAATTATTTGTACTGAAAAACAAGGTGCTTTTTTTCTGAATTTCTTAAACAAAACATTTTCCTGCCGCAATATAACTTAACTTTTAATTTTCTAGATTTTCTGCACAACATTTTTCATAAAAATACACAACTGTTAATCTTTCACAGTCTCGATTCCAGCGTATTGATACATACTTCAAATAACAAATTCTTAAGGGTTGAAAAATCTTGAAACTATCATAAATAAAAATGCTTCAGCAGCATTTGTTATATTCAAGCAATAATAAAGAAAGATTCAAATAGTTTAAGTAATTCATTCATCCAAAATCAGTGCTTCGAAAAAAAGTGGCAGAGTCAAATATAATTGAAATATTTTTCTATCTATTTAGTACAGCTTCACATCAGAATGAGTATATATTATGAGTAATAACTAAATAATATAAACCATTAGCATGCTGCTTTCTGCATCATAATAAAGTATTTTCTTATGATATAATTTTTTAACAAATTAGTTTCAATTTTTTGATTAATGAAGGAAAGGGCTTATGTATGTTCAACAGAGGAACAAAAACAACAAAGGAATAATAATTTTTTTTACAAATCTTTCTCCAGAAAAGAGATGTGCAGACTAAAATTTTAAAATTATTTGCTTATAACTTCTCAAAACATTATCACGTAGCAGCGACCAACTGTCGGGTTTCAGTTTTGGGCACCTTCTTAGCTGGCTCTGTAAGAAGGCAAAATAAAAATTTTAAATGTATTTTACAAAAATTTAAGGAATCAAACTTTCTACACATACAAAAGAAAATGCATTGAACAAAAAAAAACATAGTCTGAACCGGTAACTGAACATTTAAGCACAATTTCATTCTCAGAAATTTATAATATCATTAAAAGTACAGTATTTGATACCATGACACTAAAATCATTATGCCAGTATACATGCCATGTTGAAAACTAGGAAAAATAGTCGCACAAAAATGTTCACGAGTCAATTCCCTTTTTCGCTTAGGAAGAACTTTTCCACCAACTTTAAAAAATACAAATCTCTCTAACATAACAGAAATTTCTGGAGGAATTATGATTAAAAATGTCAAGTTTTCCTTTGCAATCATCAGCGATCGCTTAGCGACACTTGTTGCCGAGGGCAGAAATATAAGTAGCAACCTGCGAACGTAATATAAATAAAGCGAGAAAACTCAATAGAAAGTAAACTCAAAATATCTTATTTTGAATGCATCATACGAAAGTAAACAAAAATATTTTCGATATAAAATAATCAAATCATAAAAATTATTAAAGTTCCAAGTTTAATAATAAGTGCTTTCCAAATACATTTTTTTATCTATTACTAATTATAAATATCAAAATGAAAATGACAGACAGAACTTTAAAATTAGAAGCAAAAAAAAAGAAATAATTATTATTATTATTATTATTACCAGAGATTTCATCAGCTGGAACTTCTGGTAAATCAAGCTCTTCCTCAGTTGGAACCTCATTATCTGTAATGGGTGCAGGTATACTTTCAGCTATTATAGACTCTAACTCATTCATTACTGCTTCTTCATCTTCATCACTCAATTTTCCACCTAATATTTCATCAATTTCCTAAAAGTTGAAAGTAGAATAAAGATTTCAAATGTAAAATTGTTAATGACTGTTAATACAGCTAAACCCATTGTACATGTAGCAGTGGCATTGTTGAATTGTGAAGCACAGTAGATGACTTTCAAGATAACTGAGCCCAAAAAATTTAAAATGCTATGAATAGAGTAATATAAATGAAAGGGGAGGGGGGGGGATTTTTAAGTAAATTTTACAAGTTTTCAAGCATGCCACTTAAGAAAGTCTTTCTGATTATGCTACTGCTAAAAGCAAATGTTTGAACCACAGAGAAATGTTACCAAATTAAAATTTGGTTTTATTACTTGCTTTGTACTGGAGATCACTGATGCCTCTCTAAAAGAGGTTAGAATCTTTTTTAATACAAATATAGTTTGAAATTCACAAAAAAAATTAATTAAATAGTAACATTGAACTGGATAGAATTTTTAAAAATGTTGTTGTTAGAAGCCAATATGGATGCTTACAAAAAAAAAGTTTAAGGGCCAATATTTTGAAGCGCACTAATTAAGTAATTAGTGGAAATAATTGATTTTTTTAATAGAAAAAAATGCTTTTGTAATTGTAATGTCCTAATACCTGCCAGGGGTAAAGAGCTATTATCATTAAAAACAACACCGAAAAAAACAAAACTGAAACAGTTCAAAATGAGCAAAGTTTTCATCTACGTTACTAATTTCATTCAGTGAATGAAAAATAAAACATTAGAAAGAAAAATCAATATTTACCTTTTGCTTTTCAATACCTTCTTGAGTCTCATCCATTATTCTTTCAATTTCATCTATAGATAGCATCTGAAAAACCACATGAAAATATATACTACAATTTGTAACAACGAATATAATTTGATAGCTTAAATTGGATCAAACACAGCATTAAGCTGCATTCCAATTTTTTTTTTTAGAAAGCCCACAAAATTTACTTTAATTATATTTTGTCTGATATGAAGCTTTTACAAGCACTTAAATGTACATTTAAGGTATAATCATTTCACTATAAAAATTAATATACAACTAATTCTCAATTCAAAATTAAAATATTTAAAGGGAAAAGAGATTGTTTTTAAACAAATATATCAACAAACCCCACTCAATATAGTCATAAGTTCTTACTATTTATTTTTAAATATGAAAGTTAATCTTCCTTGCACTGAATTCTTCAAATTGTGAATTTGTTACATTCTCATTCTGAGCATTAATATACGTTAATACATCCATAATTTCTTACCAAGTAATTGAAATCTCATCTGAAGATTATGTCCCCATACATTTTTGAAGTTAATCTTTTTCCTTTACTAGCAAAAAATAGTATAAAATTGCAAGGAAGTATAACAAGATTAGAATAGCCTCCAATATGAAAAATCCTCACATTGTATTTTAGTTTACATTTATTGCAAAAAGGTATTTATATACTTCAAATTAACATTTATTTATAATATGTTTGTTTGTGAATACTATGGCAATATGTTAGACAGTAATGCATTTGAAGTGGAGCATTTTGAGAAAATTTACTAACTTCTGTGGATGAAGAATATTCTCCATTAAAAGAAAGAATAAAAAAAAAAAAAAACATTTTAAGCCAATTGCAGTTGCAAAATAAGTACTCATATTCCCATACTTAGTATAAATATAAAACAACAGCTGAGAGTATTATTTCATTAAATCATGTCTGACTAGTGGGTTCAGTTTTTGATACAAAAAAATTTCACTCGGGCTGGAATTTTGGCCCGAGACAATATCACCTGGGCTCTATTATAAGTTTTCAGGCTCGAGCGGGCTCGGACTCCCAAAATTAGACCGAACTCATCTCAATTGGACACAATTCAGAAGATTCATGTACAAATATAAGTTCTGAAACATATGGGATCCCACACTTTTGTGTGAGAAATAAAGCCCTGCTGTGATGAAAATAACTTTTAGAGTGTTTCTGTAGAGTTGGCATAAGGATAACAAATGTGATTAAAGAAAAATCAATACGTTTACTTACCTCATGCAAAACTTTTAAAGATTCATTCCCTACTTTAAGTCCTTCAATTACCTGACTCTCAATTTGAGCAAATTCAATATCATGAGTCTAGACATAAAAATGAATGACTTATATGAGTCGCTATGATCATTAACAAAACAAACATGAATTAGCATCAATTTTAAAACAAAATAAATTAACAACAGTACAGCAAATCATTTAGTAAAAAATTTCAACTTTAAGTTTGATAGAGTAGCAAAAATTAACAATGGAACCAAATTATTTACTTATTTGCGTACTTAAAGCTAAGGTACAAACTGAGAAACTCTAAAAATCTACAACCTCCTTATTGCAAAAATATGCACAAAGAGAACTGAAAAAAAAAGAACGAAATAAAACATTAAAAATGAGTCCAGAAACAAATAGTGGCCAATTGATCATTAGGGAGGGGGACATTTTTATATGAATTTTACAAGTTTTCAAGCATGCGACTTAAGAGGTGAAAGTTGTGGTTGGAGCATAGTATTTTCAATTTTTATACTACTTAGAAATTCTAGCTTTTTTTTTCGTCTAAGCATAAACTGTAATTAATTCAAAACATCAAAGTGAATTCAAACAGAAATAATAGTTTTGAAACTTCCAATGCATAAATAAACTAATTTTTAATTGCAGAAGAAATGACTTTTAGCAGTGTGAATAGAGAAATTAAAGCATAAGGTATTTAACTAGAAAGATGTAAGCATTCCTTGGGCTCGGTTTCACAATTTGTTATGCATTCATACAACATGCAAGTCCAGTTTTTTATTTTTATTATTTTTTTAATATTTATTTATTTTTGCAGAAGCTGCAACTTATTTGAAACTTCTAAGTGATTTAAAACATAAATAATACTAATCCCAAAACTTCCAATCAGCATCAATTTTTCATTTATTCTTCATACTCTTTATTGACTTGACAGCCCTTTGTGGCCAAGACATTCAATTCCATTCCACTCACCACTTTGCTGGGGTCATTTCATTAATATTAAGAATATAACATAAAAGCAGAGCTGAACCACAAAAGATGTATCTTGTTTTTGATTATTTCTGATTCCTCAAAGGCAAGAAATAAAGGCCTGTTTTCAGTTCACCAAATTTTTGACAAAATTAACGACCTTTAATGACATTTCTGTTAAAAAAATAAAATTTCCAAACAATTTCCAGGTTCTTCCTGACTTGTAGAAACCCTCCTATATATAATATGAAATAAACTTAAGTGTGTAAGGAATGCGTATATGTATATTGTAAAGTTATAACAAGCATACCATTTGTTCTAAATTAAAAAGCTGTCCATCAGTTTTAGCCAACATTTGCTCCATAAATCTCTTTTTGCGCAGAAGAAGTTTTGCTTTCCTGAAAAATAAAATCGTAGATTAAAATAAAGATCATTTTTTGTAACTTTGGAGGCATATGGTAAAAATAAATGTGTCCCTCTTTTTTATATAAATTAAGCATTAAGAACTGGAGTCAGACCAGCACATTCAGTTTTAAAAAAATTTCAAAAAAAAAAAGCATATTTAATAACCACAACTTACTCTTTTCTACCATCTTGCAGTAACTGTTTTGCCAACTTTCGTTCAGACTCTAAAGAATTCAAAAGTCGTTTTTGATACTGTTTCAACTTGTCCCTTTGTTGTTTTAATTGCTAGATAAAGAAGAATTCAATTATAAACACATGAATACAATTATCATGTTAAGAGAAAGTTAATAATACATTATTGAATGTTGATTCATATCAAACACTAAAACACATTTTCTATACCACTATTTATTTAATTTTAATTATTTTTATGCATTGTGTGTGTGTGTGTATTTTCCAGAGTTAGAGGACATGTGGACGTGATATTTTTATATGTATGTTTTATAACCATAGATGACTGTAAATCAAAATTATTTCCCTGATAGTATTGTCAAAGATTTTCCTTTCTAGGTTCAATATTAACTAGGACTGTAAGGACCCAAAACATAATTACATAAGTTTTAGTTTAATGCTCTCAATTACAAGCTGTTGTGTAAATAAAATTAAAAAAAAAAAATCAAAAATATACTTGATTCTTTTTTTTTTTTCAGTATTAAAATATAATTCAAATTTTTGGTTGATGTCTGAAAGGCCATATCATTAGAAATCATTACAAATGGTTTAATTTATCTAAGTATTATTTTTAAAATGTTAAATTAACAAATTAATAACTTGAATATTATTTATGAACTATAGCAAATTATTATATACTCAATTCAAAATGCTGGAAGAGTGGTTTTAATACTCGTTAAATTTTGAGTTTCAAACATTTGCCAAAAATTTATGTAAGTTACAATTGAAATATGAAAGTCATTACCTTGAAATTGTCAAAAAATTAAAGAAAAAACATTAAGAAATCATTTTTTCTTTGTATAAAAATTAAATGGAATTTTCAAAATTTTGTTCTAAAGAATTTGGTTTATTTCCAGAAATAAATCAGATTTTATAAAATAACATGCAATTAAGCTGATGACAAGAAATCTCTTTCAAGTGATAAAGTTGCTATGTTGCACTCCATAGTGCAACAATAATTGTATTCATAGTCCATAGAATCAGTGTTCTAAACACTATCACAGTTGGCTGGCTATAGAGCCACTGAGAGGTATGGGGGGTTGTCAGTTGGTCTCTGGGCCTTCCTTTCCTCATCAAAGTTGTAAAAATTAAACTATTCCAAATCCGTGCCAGGCCCCTAGTTTCCACACTGACCTCTATCAGCCCTGACTAGCTAGAGAGCTGTTATATGAACTGCTGCAGATCTGAAGCTTAAAATTAAATGTAATTTTTCAGAATAACATTTACTAACAATAATAAATAATACTGTATCAGACAGATGTAACAAGAATGACAAGTAGGCAAAGCAACCCTAAGAGATTACTACATCCGAGAGGCAGATATTTTCTGGTGCCCCCCCCCCCCCCCTCAGACACACACACAAACAGAATAATTGAAGCGTAATGGAAAAAATACGGAGTACTTTTATCAAGGGTGATTGTGAGTTCATAAAAAAATACCTGAAAGTTTTAAAGAAAAAGTGTGGGGGGGGGGGGAATGTTTTTTTAAAACTAAGGCCCCTATTACCTAAGCACACCTAATTACACAAACATAATAATCAATTTCCTTTCATAAACTAACACATTTCATATATTCAAATAGTTCTTAGTCAAAATATTGTACATGCATTTAATTAAATTGTAAATGAGTAATAAAGTAACTTTTGAGCTGGTGATGAGCAATTATCTCCAAAAAAATATTTTAAGGAGAAAGCAAAAGTCTAACAGAATGACTGTTTGTTATGCGAAAGCATTTATAAAGTAATGAAAGTTGCATTTGTTACATTTTGTTGCATTTCATTTATTTGTCTCGTAACTAAGGGTAATGGGCATCGAAAGTTCAAAAGTGAGAAAAATTTGTTTCTCATATCGGATGCAAATAACATAATTTATGAAGGTTAAAAAACAATTAGAATTTTCATCGAAACATTTCTATTTGAAGATTATTTTTATTAATTATCAGTATAATCATAGAAAATTTGAAAAAGAAAAAAAAATCCAGAGGTGGGAAGATAAAAGCATAATTAAAAAGATTTTATTTCTGGTATGTTCGAACATGAAAATACCGGAATCAATCATGAAAATACCGGAAATCCGGTAAAATACCGGAACACAATCACCCCTGTTTTATGCTAATTACATATTAATTTCAGCGAACATAATTCAGAGTTTTATTACTTGGAACTGTTTTTAAAAACAAAAATTCACAAGCAGTTAAAGCTTAATTTATAGCACTCTCTCAAATCTTAGTGGTAGGGGCAATTGCCCCCTCTTTGGTCAGTCAAGTTTTGGAAGTCAGGACGCATTGGATCATTTTTCAACTTTTCATTTTTTATCTCTTCAAAGCAAAAATGAGCAGCAAAAGTTTCTTCCGTGAATTTCGTTAAATATTTCTCATCATTCAGGTTTTTTTTTTTTTTTTTTGAAAAAGTCATTATATTTTTTGAGAGAGCTCTGTAAAGTGAACCAATGCCCTGAGCACAGGGTACATTGATCTGCATTACAAAAACAACTTCTTTTACAATTTTAATGATAAATATTGCCCATCATTGTAACTCACTTTTGTTGTTTTCCGATTAGAATTTTAAAAATATTGGCGCAGTATATTTAGCTATCTGGGGGGAGTATATTATAAGCAAAAAAACAAGGTTGGACATCTATCAAAGGAGGAACCCCTAAATAACGTCATAAATTCAGCATACTCAAAAATCAAGCGTCAATCAAAATCAAGCATACGCAAAAACAAACATCAGATCATGCTGATTAATCGGCACAAAGTAATAAATTTCTAGTTTATATCAGGGAATAAAATCATTAGGCATCACAAACAATAAGTAACACAATCAAAAGAAAAAGGTTTGGAAGTGACAAAGTTTTATTTTGATAATGATATTTTAAAAGAATGCAAAACTTGATTTTCAATGTTTTAAAACATTTAGCAGACGACGTATGTTTTAGCGTAATTGACAGTAACAAGAAATACAAACCAATACAGCTTTATCTTGTTCAGAGACACGAGTAGGTTTTTTCTTCGGTTTCCCAAAAAGTATTCCCATTTCATAAATCTATACAAATCTTAAACTTTCAAATAAGAGATTTTTAAATTGAATTATTGTGAAAGTACTTTTCGTCGCTTAAGTTGCTAGAGTTAAAGTTACAGTTATATACATGTTAAAAACAATATGAAAGATTGTAAGGGTTTCTATGCACTTAATCAAAATGTTTTAATTCCAAAAGACACATTATTCTTTCAAATTATCTCCTCTGAAGTCCATTGCATAGGTAACTCGGTAAGATAGTCGAAAAAACTCAACTTTATGAAACAGAAAATACGAACTTAAACTTCATCCATAGCGGAAAGTAAACAAACATTTAAGCATCAGAATTTTAGCGTTAATCTGTCATTTTCGTAGAAAAAATGTCTCTCTTGTTTCTGTGTTAATGAAAAAATTGTAGCAAGTGTTTTATCTAATTATTTCGAGACTACAGTGGAAGAAAACACAAAGTAATGGGTTTTCAAATGAAAAATCCTAACAATCGAAAAATGGATGCTGGTATTGCTTCCTTACGTGAAGCAGGTAATTATACTTTTTGTATCGAAGACGTAGAATACTTCCAATAGACAGACAAAAAAAAATATATATAAACATTTTTTTCCTGTTTAGCAATCAAATTACGGTGTAGTATGGCTACTACGGCAAGAGCATCAATACTCTATCATCAATTTATGAGTGTTGCAGAAGAAGGTGCCTATGATCCTCATGTGAGATTTAATTTTCTTTCCATTTTTCTGTTTCAATTTTCCGAAAGAAGTAAGGAAGCCTGGATTTAAATTAAGAAAAAGTGGTTAAGCAAAGCCTGCACTAGGAATTTCAGATTATTGGCTGGTTAGTAATCTAACCGAAATTTAAAATTCTTTGCCAAAGATTTTTTCATCGTCAAAAAAAAATCTTATCCTTTGCCATCCTCAGAATTTTAACAAATTTTGACCATGCAATTATTTTTCTGTTGAAAACAAAATTAGAAAGCAATGTACCTGTTAGTTTTTCTGATTAATTATAAATGTTAACATGCAGTGCATCCCTAATGATTAGTTTTAAAAGATATTATTTGGCTTAATCAAGCTATAGTGGGCCCTAGGCTGAGAGTTCATTTGGAAGTGTGAGTTGTGCCTCTTCCCTTCCTACAAATATTTTAAGAAGTTCTTGTGTTTTAATATACATTACAGGGTGATTGCTTTCAGCATATTCAGAAAACCTAATTTTCTAAATTTTAAGCTAATCAATCATGAAATTTTGAATCATTATTTTCACTTTTTATTATAATGTATTTAGAGTGATGTTAATGGCATGCCAAACCTCTCAATCATGGACAAATAAATTCAGGCATTAGCTACCATTGCAGTCTCTGTGGCATTGTCCAGCCCGTAAATTAGCCAATGAAAAGTTAATGCTTACTTCCTGTTGACACAGACTGTATGCTTTGATGTTTAGAAAAATCAATAGGGAGATGGGTTAAAAGTTCAGGAGTGATTGTGTTCTAGTTATGTAATTATTAAGAGTAAAACAATAAAATTCAAAATAAAATCGTCAGTAAATTTGAATTTTCTTGTTTCTAAACTTTTGTATAAGGCTTCAAAAACAAACTGTTCAGAAAAGGGGTTCCACTTACTTTAACTGCCCCTGTTAAAGTTTGAAAACTTTTGCTGAATACTCGGTGTTCTGCC
>JAXGGA010015410.1:0-29233 GCA_038373865.1 Uloborus plumipes
TTCATTAAAAAATTTCAATGTTGCAATAGTTTCCAAATTTGCCGAATCGTCAGCAGAATTTTTCGGGAGGTCACTGTGACCTCCCACTAGAATACATCTGAAGATACCTCACCGAATTTACTTTTTCCAATATTTCAAAGCTAGTAATATGTGCATTCAATAATAGTCTCAAGATTTCACGTTTTTTGAGTTAAGTGCAATTAAAAAACTAAAAATTAAAAAAAATAGACAAAATTACGTGTTTTTAGTCTTTCTCTTTTCCTATACAAATTTAAATATATCATTACGATATACTTAGATTTTCAGCAGATCTGACCTACTTGTTGGACACATTTTACTATGAGAAAAAAGCATTAAAATGAGCTACAAAAAAAAAATATTTTCTTGAAAATGAGACGAGACCCCATGCAACTTTCTTTTTACGTTATTCTACACATCTGTAGGTTTCATAATCCATAAAAGCTTTTTTTTTCTTAGAGTTGCTGTTTTGAGTTAAATGCTATCAAAAAACCGCAAATTTTGAAAATTTGAAAAATGTCTTTTTCTCTTCAAGGCAAGGAGATATTAAACAATTTTCGTATACCACAGATTCTCGTCATAGTATAAATTTTCAGTATATGTTAAAATTTCGGGGGGTTGCTTTCAGGGGGAAATAACGCAGTTCAAAGTCGAAGGAAAATGGACTAAAAACCATAATTTGCGGCCCCTGAACTGAAGAAAGCAACACACCACAACTCAAATAACTATGGGGTCTTCATAACTACACATTGTACAATTAATAAATGCAAACATAACCATGGGGTGGCGTTTCTGTAAAAAACTACAGCGCACTGAAATGCGTCTTTCAGCCGTTTTACCAAAAAAGCTCTGCATAACATCAAACTTTGGGAATTTTTACCAAGCGAACAAAATCTTTTGGGGAACTACAAACTTCAGAATTTTCATTTCTCATGACCTACTTTGACATATAAAAAAATGAGGAAAATCAAAAATGGTTACTGCCAAAATTTCCCTTTTTTGTTCGATTTTCAAAATAATGGCTTCTTAAGATACAGGGGTTGGCATACTCACTTGCCGTATTTGGAGACGGCGCTGTGTGAGATGTGGTTGAGATACGTTGACAGGAGTGGTAAAACTTGACCACGGAGAGATGACGCGTGACCTTGAAGCGGAAACTGACCGCTTCATTTTGAAATAGAAAAGACCAGCAAGAAAATGCCTGTAAAACTAAGTTCATTGGATTTTTAACTGCCTGTGTGATCTCTCTGATGCTACCTATTATAAAATGAAGAGCTTCGATTTCGCTTCAAATATACGCGTCATCTCTTCTTGGTCAAGCTTTAATAATCGGTAGCAGTATGCGGGCCATTTGCAGCAGCTGCAATGGCATGGCACGGTAAGCATCGTCGTGTGTTGTGAAGGAGCTTATTTGTAATCATGGCTTTGTGATTAATGCTCAGCGAACATGTCACATCGGATTCCAAATTGTCCGATATGTTCCTGTTACAGATAGAAAAACTGTTTACGTTTGGGTATCAAACTTAAGAGCTACAGGTACCGAACAGAAAATAAAAACGCCTGGGCCGACCTTAAATCGCAACAACGCTGAAAAATGTGCATGAGAAGCGTCGGTCAACATGAATATCCAGAAAGATTTAATTGCTATAAATTGCACTTTTCAAGTGTCTGAAAATATTTAATTTTTAAAATTTTGTGCTCTGCTTCACTTGGTGTAATTATTGTCCCCTTATTGATCTTTGTACTGCAGGTTAATGAAAACGCTTTGATTTTTGAAAGTTGCTATGTCATACATTTAAAACATATGACTACCTATACTTAAGAAATGCATATATTTTCATATGTAAGGCTTTAACTATTGTTTTATAATTATTATTATTCTCTCTATGTTTCTTCAAAAATCATAGAGCAATTCATTTCTTTCTGAGTTATTTTTCCGGTATTTTTCAGTAATTTATCTTTAATATTGCATTATATTTACTCTTTTTTATTGATTGTTACAAAAAGTATATGCATAAAATAAATAAATAAAATAAAAATAAAAATAAATAAAACATTTCTTGAGTTTTAAACTCATTTTTACGTAAAGGGTCTCAACATGCATTCAGAATGTAAAACTTTCACTAGAACTTATTTCTTTCGTTCTTTCTTTCCTTCATTTATTTACTTTCTTGATGCTATTGTAATCATTAATTTGAATATTTAAGTGCATTTTCTTAATGTAACAACGTTGCTTTGCATCTTGATGATTCTTGTATAGTGAAATACAAAAAAAATCGATACGCAAAATAAGAGCAGAAACTTGCGGAAATTATTAGCTTCTGAAAGAGTAACTTTATTGAATTTTCTCTAATATTATGCAATTTAACGGTAAATATATTAATACTAATCTTAACTACTCACATCTGGAAAAAATACTTTGTTACTAATAGTTAAGAAATAATTTATTTAAGAAAAATTTCATGAAGCTATAAGATACACACTATATCTTTTAACTGAAATATGATGCAATTTATAAAGATTACGTCGTACATCATTTCGTGAATAGTGGATTTTCCTGTCAAATGAAAGAAAAATTGATCGAAAAGTCCATGAATCATTGAAGATATACAAAATAGTGTTGTGAAATGTTCGAAACTTGGTATGTTTGAAAGGGTGAGGAAAAAAGAAGAAATTGAAAGTACTATATTGTTGGACAGACAAAGAGAATGATCTTATGTCCCCGAAGAAAGACGAACAGAAAATAAAAGAAAGATTTTAGTAGCATTATTGTGCAAGTTAAAAAAAAATAGTTGTTTTTATGTATAATGAAATTCTTAGAGATTAAAAAAAAAGTACGTGATTACAACTGTAGAAATTGCGAAAAATGTACTGATACTTTAAAGAAAAAGTATTGAAATTTAACAAACATTCCTTTTTCTATAAGTAGTATACAGCGTGTTCCGGTATAAACCGGCAAGATCTTTATTTTCGAAACCGGTTGTTCTAGGTGGATACATCCAGTTACAAAAATATTCAAAATAAGATGCAGAGTTCAGACAATAAAAGATGGAAGCAAAAAAACATTTTAGTGAAAAACACACCAAACTTATACACACTGAACTAACCGTACACATACCTAGCTAATCGTACTGTAACCAAAATAATGCTAAATAATTTGTGTCTGAGTTTTATTCCTTGTAAATATTGGGTGCCTAGACACATTTGTTTCCTCACTTAAATTCAGTTTTTACTTCAGTTGAATTAAATAATAACTAGAATACTAAGCTAACGTCCAGCGATTTGATATGAAATTTAAAGTTTCAGAAATAAATCTAAAATAACTTTTGAATATTAGATCCGCACAAAGCTATGGTAAATATTAAAAAATATATATTTATTAAAGTTCGCTTACTAAATTGATATTTTAAAGTTTATTAAACAATCCTTTTCTTGAAAGAAGCGAATTCTAAACTTGTATGGTGCGCAATACAGGCTTACATAGCGGGTTTTGTTTTGAATACGATAGTTGAAGTTTAACTAGGTTTAATTAATTAATTACTTTGCTGTTGTAAATTTTCAAAGAACTATTGGAAAATTTTGGACTTCATGAAGCAAACCTGCATGTGCATATAGTCAGAAGACACTTGGAGAGTGAATGATATGATTAATGATACCTTTGAAAAGAGAAGAGACCGCACTGGATAATGTTTAGCTCGGAAAAATAGTCATGAAATAATCCTAATGCTGTTCATCCAATTCTTCTTGGAATAATTTCGTATAACCAACACCCATAATTGTTCCAGGCGGAAATTAATTGACATAAAAATGTATTTGTTGTCAAAAGAGATCGGAAGACCAAAAGTACCGAATAAAGAATGCCGTTCATTTTTGATCAAGTCAATGAAGTGGTTAAAGTAAACATGCTTTAATTATATGCTATTAATTTGTTTTAATAAACATAATCATTCAGTTGAAATTCTATTTCAAATAGGGTGAGTTCTGGTAAGTGAGTCCACGGGGTAAGTGGGTCCACTGAGAATTATATGAACGCAGTCCTGAAATGGCTTCTGCCCCACATCGACAATGTTAGATAACTGTCTAATGATAATTTCTATAGGTAGAGATCAGCTCTGGTAAACGAAACACAATCAGGGACAACTTAAATGTCTTCAAAAAAAAAAAAAAAAACCTCTAAAGTAAGGATTGAGAAGGTTTCGTTGCAGTTTCTCTTGTAGTCATACCAAGCAACTAAAGACAGCAAATGCAACTTGTTTCTTTTGAGTAATAGCTACTAATTATATACACGCAGTATTTTAATCAAATACTCTAACTAAAATTTGTTTATATGACGGTACGCACTTTCTCTTTCTTTGAAGTAAGGTGGGGGCAAGTGCGTACCATTATGAGGGGGCAAATGCGTACCATAATGTGGGGCAAGTGCGTACATACCATTATGATGGGACAAGGGCGTACCATTTCGTGGAAATCCGACTCTTGTAATTCAACTTTAATTTTGCTTATAATTCCTCTATAAGCCGATGGAAATAAAACTTAAAAAATATGGTCACTGTACAAGATTTTTCAACGGAGCAGCGATCACCCTATACAATAGTTACATAGCCATACAATTTAGGAATAGTTGTATATAATAAACCTTATTTAGTGGTCGTATTTTTTTTTAGGTTCAATTGTCTTAAAACAATAAGATCAATTCTCGTTTTAAGTGTTTCAACCGGCACTTTTTACTTTTTTAAATCATATTTTTGAAAAATTAAAACAATGAACTTTCAGTCACATAATATTCTGTTTCAAGCCAAAAAAATGTAAAGAATTACCCTAAATTATTTTCAAAATTTTAAACATTTGAGCATTTGACTCAACTATATTTAACCTTTTTTACTCCCTGTTTGCCAAAAATTATACTATCTTTCATAATTAATAAATAATAAAAACTATTCAATCGTAAGTTTTGTAATTACATATCTATATCTTTATGTACGCAACTGAAAATAGTCGGTATCTCTTGCACTCATTAAGTCATTTCACGTGATTGCCTTCCTCACTAATTCAATTGTATTTATAAGGATGTCAAATATGTTGCATGGCGAATCTAATTGCAGGCAAGGAAATGTCAAGCTTAAGTGGTTTTCAGAGTCTAAACTTCTGATTAATGAACAGATAAAATGTGACAGACAAGCAAAATTTTCAAAACAAGTCATTTTTCAATTTTAATACATAATAGACACAGACATTGGACTCAATAAAACTAAATTAAAACTAAAAAGAAATCCCGTTTTTTTTTACATCTAGTTAATTTATCCAAAATTAATTGCATTCAAACAATATGTTTTGCTGTGAATTTCCAAAACACTAACAAGCGTAAGGAATGCTAGGGGAGCAACTTTTCGATTAGTTTTAATTTTAGGCAGCGCAATACATATATGCTTCGCCCCTTAGGTCACGTGGAGTTAACATAGGCATTGCAACCGTTTATTTTTCTGTTACAATTTACGGGAAATTTTTCTTTGTACTGTAAACACTACATTTTGCAGTAACATTTATTTTAAAAACTTCCTGAATTTTTCACAATATTATTTCAGTTTCTAGATTTCAGAGGGTAAACAAGTCTCCTAGGAGATCAAATATCCCCACTCTCCCTTAGTTACACTGCACAACAAATATCAGATCTTTTTTTTCTCTTTTTTAAATAAACCCATGATATTCTGTGTAAGCAAAACGTGCTTAATTTATACATCAAATACAAAATGGTTCATCACGTACCATTTCTGCAGGAGACTAGTATGTATATTATATAAAAAGTGCGCATTCATTTGAACCTTCCCTGCTTCTGATTATTTTCAAACTTTTATCGTGAAACACTTGCTTTAGTTTGTCGGCCAATAAACACCCCTTCTTTCACTCCTCCCTTTCTAAAGCTCCTTTTTTTTCATGCTATACATTCTGTCTATTTATAGCACTGCAATAGTTTCTTTTTACTTCCATTTCTTGTTTGTAATGTCATAAGTTACTATTTTTCACTCCCTTAATTATTAATTTTTCATAATAACAATTGTTTCTTCATTGTGTCTTAAATCATAATACATGTTTGCGTACTTACAGCACATGCATCTTTTAATAAATCAAATTACAAAGTACGGCAATGTAACAAGTACGTTCAGTTCGTTTTTGGAAAAAAAAAATCAAATATCAGTGTCCCGGCATTAAGTTTTGAAAATACTGAATACTGAAATTGTATTTTTGGTCTGCTGTCATAATCAGTAATTGCAATTTTAGAATAATTGGTACACAACAAATTCAAGTCCTATGGAAAGGTTGAATGTTCGTACTGGTAAAAATTAAACTCCTTAATTAAAAATAAAAAAATAATTAGCATTGAATTACATGTTATTTACGTTGAAAATTGAGCAAAGAATCTGCTAGGTACTAGTGGAGTGGTGTCTCTGAAAGGAAAAAATGCAGTGTCACTTTTGAGAACAAGGGCGTCTCAGAAATGAACACGTTCTGTTTCATTTTTAAGTACAGAGCTGTCTCCAAAATGAGAACAAGTATCGATTTGGGAATAGAAGTGTTTCAAAAATGAGCACTTGGTTATATCCTTTTTGAGTAGTGGTATATCAAAAATAGAACTCAGAGAAATCTTTTTTGAGAAAATCGTACATTTCAAAAGTAAGAATTTGTTTTACAATTCAAAGTCTTTTTTTTTTTGGATCTGTTCAAGGTTCATAATGTGCTTAAAAAAATAACCACTTGTGTCTCAATATTAAGAGCGCTGGTTTAATAGTGTTCAAGTTTATGGAGAAAAATAAAACGTAAAATATGCATAATAGGGGAACTTGTGCACGTTAAATAAATGTATTACAGCTTTGCTATTTTCAGCCAAAAATACATATGAACCACATATTTTATCAAAATTACATTTTGCATGCTATACAGTGTTATGTTATTCCCCCCTCCCATTTACTTATAACCAGGAAAATTTCGCCTTCAGAACATTCTTCTGTTTGTTGTACTGGCGTTATGAGACTATACGAAAATCTTATTAGACTAAAAATAGTTGTTCATGTAGTAAGGGCAAAAGAAGATTCTATAAATAGCATGGGACAGAAACGTAGTGACTGAAAGGCGAAAATCGATCTTAATTAAAGCTACTAGACCTTTTAGAGTGAATTCGAAAGATTAAGCGTTTCTTTCTTTCTATGTGATAGTGAAAGAAGACTACGGAAATAATTATTACTTCATTTTTGAACATTTCACTGCTATTAGTTCATTTTGGCAATTTATAATGAGTTAATAATGGGGGTATTTTCTTGAAACTGAGCGCATATTTCAGGCTTTATGAAAAGATTATACAAAATACACTAGGTGGCCAAAAGTATCCGGACACTTTCAAAAATTCACATTTTTACATATAGCTCGAAAAATAAGTGATCAATTGTTCTTTAACTTTAGTCATACAAAATATAGGCTTCACCGAACATTTCCCAGTTGAAATTAAATTGCCCTTGCATTTGGGGGACGACAAGAAGGGGGTTGAAAGTAAAACCGCTTTTTGACCATAACTCTTCGAAAATAGCTCGGAATAAGCTATAAATTTCAGTAATTAATTAGCATACTATGTATAATTACTGTACAAATTTTTATGAACGTACCACTCTTACTTCCGAAGATATGAAACATTTTTTAAAAAATGGCAATTTTATTTGAAGGGTTTTTGCTCATAACACGCAGAGTTTTTGATCAAACCTTATCAAAACTTCAGGAAAAATGACAAAATACAAGAGAAAGAACATACTAAAACGGTAAATAAAAATATTAAAAATCCGATAAGATATGAACGTTAAAAGGAAATATTTTTTATGGCGCATGCGCGAACGACAGAAATTTATAACTACAAAAATATTGTACTCTGATTTATACTTCATCTTATAAAAAAAGTTTCAGTTGAATATCATGAAAATGGAAAAAGATATCAGCGATCTAGTGAGCTGTATTTCATTCATTCGCAGACAATACATAAAAAGTGAGGGTCTGTCCACAAAGAGCTATTTTTAAATCAAAGGTTATTGCGTCATCATTCAAAACCAACGTTTCAGGGGGTGTCCGGATGCTTTTGGCCACCTACGTATAAGGTCTTTTTGGCCGAATAGGCGAAATGTGACTTCTATGCCGAATATAAATTTTCAAACGGTATACAATTTAACATCGAAGAAAATGCTCAATTGTTACCACACTATTTGTGGAGAACCCCTTGCCGTTTATGTATTGTCTGCGAATGAATGAATTACAGCTCACTAGATCGCTGATATCTTTTTCAATTTTTACGATATTCAACTGAAACTTTTTTTATAAGATGCAGTATAAACCAGGCTACAATATTTTTGTAGTTATAAATTTCTGTCGTTCGCGCATGCGCCGTGAAAAATTATTTCCTTTTAACGTTCATATCTCATCGGATTTTTAATATTTTTATTTACCGTTTTAGTATGCTCTTTCTCTTGTATTTTGTCATTTTTCCTGAAGTTTTGATAAGGTTTGATCAAAAACTCTGCGTGTTATGAGCAAAAACCCTTCAAATAAAATTGCCTTTTTTTAAAAAATGTTTCATATCTTCGGAAGTAAGAGTGGTACGTTCATAAAAATTTGTACAGTAATTATACATAGTATGCTAATTAATTATTGAAATTTATAGCTTATTCCGAGCTATTTTCAAAGAGTTATGGTCAAAAAGCGGTTTTACTTTCAACCCCCCTTCTTGTCGTCCCCCAAATGCAAGGGTAATTTAATTTCAACTTGGAAATGTTCGGTGAAGCCTATATTTTGTATGACTAAAGTTAAAGAACAATTGATCACTTATTTTTCGAGCTATATGTAAAAATTTGAATTTTCGAAAGTGTCCGGATACTTTTGGCCACCTAGTGTACTATCCTTACAAGTAAGAATGTACATTTTAGTTTAAGAAAGACATTAATTAATTTTTAGGTATCCATGATAGTAGACAAAAAAATGGTTGCTTAAAAATAATTACCTGTCTAAAATTTATTTCGATGAGATCATACTGTTTTGTAAAACGATATTAATTATAATATTTAATGAATAACGGCTTTTATTATTTATACGAGGACCTAAAAGTGAGTAATCCTCTTATTTGCAAATTAATCCCAAAAATGATTTTTTTTCCTTTTGCAGTGTTTGAGTTATCTTCCATTATTTATTAGAAAAAAATAGGCAGAGAAATAGTGACTAAGCTTTTAATAAGAAACTAATTAATTAACGTTCCTAGTAACTTAGTTATTCGTTTCAATTAACTAGTTTTAATAATGTTGAAAGTTAGATTTTCAATTGACATTAAGAAAGAATTATTCATAATTTTGGATTAGTTATTTTTTTGCTTAGTTGATTACATAGATAGTAGTTCGGTTAAAAAATTGCAAGTAAAATAATGCTACAAGAAATTAAAAATTAAAAATTTCCGATATTAATTCAATTGAAAGCAACTGTTAAAATAAAAACGAATCATGGAAACTAGTTCATTTAAAAATTCGGAATTGCAAAAACTAAACTTTTTTATACATAAGATAGAAAATTGGACATATTTCAGATTTTTTTAAAAATAGTTTATTACATTTGTTTCTTTTATTTTCGAAATGTTTTTTTTTTCCTCCAAAACACGTTAAAGAGTTTTAAAAAAAAAAAATCGTTTGTGCCGCACCAATTTTATCAGCCACATCAGCAATTTATAAAATTTGTTTTCGTAAGCTCTGCGGCGCTATAAGCCCGAAAATACGATACACTAGTTGCATTAGCAGAGCGCAAGGTAGTGCAAACAAGTTTAATAACATAAGTCTTTAATCAACATTTTGAAAATACTGTAAAAGTTGTTCAAAACATTAATAATACATTAACTGAAAATATTGCACAACTTAAGAATCTATTCAAATAAGAAGAATTATGATTTTTTAGTACTTTAAAAAAAGTTATTCATCTATTGTCAAATATGGTAGAAAAAGTGGATAGTCGTTACGGAAATAGCAGATCGATTCATAAAATTGTTCGATGCAGTTTTGTATAGACAAATTACATCTTTCTGTCTAGAAAAAATGGAAAATTGTGGCATTATTCTCGCTGCGCGCAATTGAAGTTTCCAGTTTTACTACCTTAATGAGTGGTTCTGTTCTCATGAATCCATTTCTTCACTGAAACCATTATCACACCGAACCCAATCTCCTATTCGTGGATTTTCATACTCGTCACCACACGATGCGCAAATGATTCTTTTCTTAGAAGAAAAGGGGGGAATGTTGGGCAACGTGAAATAGTTGGGATAATGTACCATTTTGAAAACGAACAAATCGGAAATTTGTTCTGAAAATTTACATTATAAAGTAGGGGTGCACCGATAAGCAAATTGGCCGATTTACAATTAATCGGTTTTTTATAATCGAACGATTAATCGGCTGAGCCAATTAATGATAAGGATGATTATTTTTAATACTACCAATTTTACCATCACTGTTTTTTCTCACTTATATACAATACCGAGTTTAGAAATAGTAAGAATTTATTTCCGAGAGAAGATTTTTTTTTCCATCTTCCTAATCTTCACAAAATAATTTCAATATTTTATCAAATTTCTTAGAACGAATTTCACGTTATTGTCAATAATATTACAGCTACACATTGTTAATTATGTTAATTGGACATAATTCAAAGGGGAGGGGGAGTCTGTGGTGAGCACTCCAATTTAGGAGTACCGTAAAATGGGGTGTATAGGAACAGCGGGTTCAATCGGAACAAAACTTCCAGACCGTACAAAGAAATTCTTCATAAATATACTATTGGGTATTTTTCGCCATTAATTTTTTTTTTAGAAAAGTAAGATCATAGGAAGTAGGAAAAAATTACTTTAGTCAATCTGGCAACGCTACTGGCTTCTAAGGAGGGCTGTACGTGAAATGCTAGAAAACATCACATTTTCATACTCTGCAAAACTTCATATGCAAGAACAAACCTTCTTATATTTTAAACCTAAGAGTGGTATGTTTCAATTATACATGTATCTGAACAACAGAATACCACGTTAGAATTTACATTTTTTATAAATTGTGTCATAAAAATGAAGAATTCTGAAAAATGCCATTGGAAAAAAAATTACGGGGTGAATCGGAACACTTTGTTCTGTTGTTCCAATTCAAACTTATTTGAAGGAAACTGTTTGAAAAATCAAGATTCTAACCCCAGTTCCTCTAATCAAGACAAGGACAAGGATTTATTACTGTTTATCCCTTCTCGTGAGCAACTAGATCTTAGAATGACAGAAAGTTGCAGATTTCATAAGATTTTTTCTCCAGGAGACTTCTTTTTATTTAAAATACGAGAAGGAAAGTCATATAGACTTTAGTTAGCAAAAGGCAAGCACACAGACAGTGATGAATAAGCGAAAAAATCTTTCAGGACAATCCCCGAAACCCAGAGATTTTAAGAAACTAAAGGAAAGGCAGAGATCATCCCAGAAGATGCTATGAAAAAACTTAAGCCAAGTCACAATTGCTAGTTTTAAGGACAAGTACATATTTGTGGACGACATGAGTGACTTCCATTCGTGCTAAATCTTTGTATTTCAATCCAAAAGCATTTCTTAAAATTACTTTTCATTTTTCATAAGTTCAAAATTATTTTGAATTTTGACAAATTATAAACTGGTATTGAAATTACACTTTTATTTGACAGTAATTATCTTTGTTCTTGTTCTCCCTCATCAATATTACTCATGTTTGTGAGACCTATTACAGGTTTCATGAAAAAAAAAATACAAATTTTAACATGTGTTCCGATTGACCCCTATCAGCGGGGTGATTCGGAACACCCATAATTTCCTATATATTTTAATAATAACTGTTCAAAATGTTTTGTGTTTGCTTGGAATATCAAAAGTAAAGCAAGACCGAAGTTTTTACCCAGAAAATCAAATTGAAAAAAAATCTTTTAACTGCTTTTTTTACAATCAAAGCTGAAAAGTGTTCCGATTCACCCCATTTTACGGTACTTTGAATTTAAATTTTTTAATAATTAGTAACAGTTTAATTCAAGACTTTTATTCTTTGTGAAAATTCGAGGTTATCTAAAAGCACTGTAATAAGGAGAAAACTGTTGCCACATGAAAAATGTTGCAACATTGTCTATGTATATTTATTCAAAGTAGGAGAATTAATTTCTTAAGAACTTTATATCAACTGTGAGGATTATTATTACTATTAATAAAATTATTCATCATAGTTTCTTATTGAAGATATACTTTTAAGAATAATATTTTAAAAACATTTTTTGGCCGATTATTAATAACCGGCAAAGTAGCCGATTAATCGGTGCATCCTTTTTATAAAGAAAACATAACGAATTTTATAATAAAAATTTGCATTGAAATTTAATTTTTTATTTTTAGCAGTTAATTTCTCCCTTAAAAATATGTTTCTCTTTCTTTTTCATCTGGTCAACTGAAAATTAAAATACTTTTCTAAAGAAATATTTTCTGCTAACTGCTTTGCCCGGCGTTGCATGGTCTGCCTCGAAAATAAAAGCTGTGGCAAGTGACGCCTTTGCAATACTCAGGTTCAAATAAAAGAAAAAAAATAGTGTTCAATTTCTCGTTAGGGCGCTTTTACACTTACCGACACGGCAACGATAAATCGTAAGCGATTGTCGTCATCCGACATTGGAGCACGCAAAATGCATTAAAATATGCTATGCGCTTTTCCATCTCCCGATTCCAGGACGATTCTGCCGTCTCCGACCGAACGCTGTCGTTTGTCGTCCCATTCGTGTCGGATGGCATCCGTCTCTCCTTTAAAATCGGGACGATACTCATCCATCTGTTTACTTTCTTCGAACTATATAGCAATTGCGTTTAAATTCGACATCTCTTTATTAATAAATATAAGCTTCAATTTGCAGACGATAAACAAAAGATGTAGCAATAAAACAATTTTATTCATTTTAGTTGGTATTTTGTTTCATTATTGTTGCTCAGACGATTTTTAATGCAACAAAAAAAAAAAAAAAAAAACTCAAGTTTTCATTCTGACAGTGTTGGCGCCGCCGAGGGATAAATGGCGAATCTATTCGCAAAGAAGCGATGGTGTCAACGAAGAGACGATTGACAACGAAACATATTTGTTAACGAATTCTCTTCATTATAACGAAATGGGGATACACTCGCTTAGTACTAAAGAGCACTACAATTACGAAAACAAAACAAAACTATATTGCGACGACCAACTTATATCATGGCGAACTGTGGACTTAATTTTAAAAAGTTCTATGGCAAACTTTTGGGAGTTAGATCCGCCATTTATCGCTCTGCAATTCCAGCAGATAGTATGCGTTTCGTTCTTAGTAAACAAGGTGAGTGAGAATGTAATAAAGTTGTGAATATCATGCACTCAATATCGTATTTTTCATTTGTTTTCTTTTTCTGGAAGTAAAGTAAATATAACAGTCGTAATCTGATAAATGGAGGAGCCATAATAATATACGTGTGAGCACAGTGCTATCTCGAAATGAAATGCGATGGAAAATGACCCGTTCGGAGAAACGATATCGTTTGAGAGGAAAAGCAGTGCTATAAACGACACGACACGGTACTTATCGTTGCTGTATTACCGTCCGACTTTCGTCGTTGTCGTGTCGTCAAGTGTAAAAGCGCCCTTAAGGTGTAGAAAAAAAAAATATGATATAAATTTTAAATTTAGATCTCTTTGGCTTTGTGTTTTAATTTCCCTATGTAAAATCCTGTTCATTGAAGGACTTTTGTACCAAATTGGCAAATATACGATGGAAACTGGATTAGTATAACGAAAATCTCCATGGGAACCGAACCCACGGTAGCGGGATGAAAAACCCCTTAGTGAGCTTCTGAACATCAAAGCACATCTACGTACAACTTGGCAAAGATCCGACGTGAACTGGATTTTTATAAGTAATTAAAAATTGCTTCTATTATCATATTCTTTGATGTTCAGAGGGAGCGTCTTCAGAGGTAATTAGCCGCCGAAGTCGGCTAATAAACATATAGCATTCGAGAATTTAATATGAAAAAAATCAGTCAGTAAGAGTAATGTGAAAGCCAATGTAGTTCTATTTCCCTCGAAAAAATACCGCAGTCAACCGCATCAAACACTTTCGCAAAATAATTGTAAATAACATCAAGTTGGCCACCACTTTCAAATTTAGAAATTATTTTATTAATTAAGCAGAACAAATTGGTACTCGTAGAAAGTTTACAAAAGAAAACCATGCGAGATAGGTAAGACTGATTTTTTTATTTGGTGAAAGAGCTTTTATACATAATAGTTCATGAGATTTCAGAAAAGAGCTCAAACTTTTCTACGTTATCAAGTCACAGTAAAGAAGTGAGGGCACAAAACTACATTCTCCTTTTTAAATTCGTCGACTACATAAATTATGTATTGCGAGCAATAAACAATCTTTTTTATACTAGTAAACTACAGTAAATCATGATAGGAACAAAACTTAGAGTAAAATATAATCTGATATAATTTTGACACTACTCTTGTATCATAACTATTTTGCTACACTGTTGCAAGTTGATTAAAAATTGCAAGTTCATAACTCATTATCATCAATTAAGCTATCTGACGACGATGAAGTCACGATTTAGCATTTTTTCGTAATAATACATCCAAAAATGTTGAGAAGGTATACAATGTACATGGCCATTTTTGCTCACCCACATTATTTAAAACCGATATTCCAATGTTCCAAGTAGATAAATAGATTTTAAGTTTTTGCATGCCAAGTAACATTAAAAGAAATGTATGCTTAGAAGAACACCAATAAACGTTAGAAAATATTAGGAAGATAAAGTGCTTTGAAGTTCTAGAACAAATATCTAGTAGTAATAAAAAAGGAACAAATAACTGACTTTAACTAAAAACAGTTCTACAGAAAAAAATAGATTTCTGTCCAAGTAATCAATAGAAAGGAATTTCAAAGAGGACAAAAAAGGTTTTGTTCTTTATAAGATTTCGGTTTTTCTCTTTTATTACTTTGTCTTGCGTTTCACGTTTAGTTAACTAAATGCTCTCAAAAGTTACTAAAATAAAGGAAAGAAGAAAGCATAGGGCTCTGTTTTTTTGTTACTTCTCAAATCATCCATGTAATTCAAGGACTGCACAGAGAAGATATTTTATTAAATTATTTTAAGTAGAAGAATTGTTGTTTAAGGCAGAAATTACTGAATAATTAATTTTACTTTATTTGCGTAGAAAAGCATATTTCCATTACACTTGGTGAACACAAATGTGGACACTTTCGGATTGTTTTTAAAACTTCGTATGTTTGTAGAAAATGTTGCTTTTCAGAAAATGTAAAGTCGTATGTATAATTTTTAAAAGAAATATTAATACTGAGCTCAATGCTATAAGAATAGTTCAAATGTTTCTGATAGAAAACATGTTATAGCTGAAAGGGGGTATATAGTAACAGTTTTTTTTTTCATTGTCTCATATTTCAAAAAAAAAAAAAATATATATATATATATATATATATATATATATATATATATATATATATATATATATATATATATATATATATATATCAATTTCTCAGAGCAAAAATGTTCCATGTTTGAATAGTCATCTTTTGTGTAACGGAATGGTATTTTAAAAATGTCTTCCATGGTTCACATATAACTCATATTAGGGGCATATGTGAACAAACCTGGGGCACATACAAACAAGATTTAGTAAAAAAAAAACCCGGACAATTATTATATTTCGAAGAAAAACTCTTCAATATGAAACATATATGTGCAGACCAACAGTAACTAAATTTTTAGGAGCATGGAAAATATTTTAGGCGCAAGAAAAAAATTTCGCAGAATTTACAGGCAAATTCAGTGTGGCATGTCTGCTGAATAATTCTTATTCTGAAAAAACTTGTTGTCAGGGTGAGGTTTTAGTCGTCCGAGTATACCAGCGGCAGGAAAAGGTAGAGCGGCGGGGGGGGGGGCATTCAGGAAGGTACCTCGACTAGGGTCGGGTACGCGTTAACATATGCGAACACATGCAGTTAGACATGGTGGGAGAGCTTCGGAGGGGGATGAATAACAGTGGTGGGGTGAGCTCAACATCTTTGGTGAGCAGTAGCATTTTATAGATGAGTTTAAACGACGGCGTTTTTCTATTTTAGTGTCAAATGTCGCACAGTGAATCTCTTATAAAACATCTTGCCTAGTTCGCCTAGGGTTGAATCAATAGAAAGATTGAGGATTTTCCAAATGTGAAAAAAGTGGTTGCAGAGTTCGGCATTGCTCATAGCATCGTTTCTTGACTTTGGAGAACCTATCTAACGGTAAGAACAGCTGCCCTATAGTTCGTAGTGGTCGTCCACAAAGCAACCACGGCAGCAGGTGGAGTGTACACTGTACAGGCAAAAAAGAAATGACAGAAGATACACTCTTAAAAGTGTGCCGCTTATATGTAAGGCACAAGAGAATTGTGCCTTATATTACTTACATATCAGAGGCACAAAGCGTTAGGTGCCGTTGATACATACAAAGCACAACGAGATGAACGGTACGGACAGGAAGTAAAACTTTTTAAAGGCACACTGAATCGGCCGTGCCTTTTAAATTCCCACTTCGCAAGTTTTAAGCGGCACATCGTCTATTCACGCTTTGGGTTTGAGGTTATAGCTGATCACGTGGCCCGTATGTATATTTTCAATGCTGGAGATGGCGGAAAGTTCGTTATCGCAAAAATTCAGGATTAAATGTATTCTTTCATCGTTTTCAAGCAATATTATTAGTTTGAGAGAAATAGTTTTATATATTGCGTTGTTGTTTGATGCGGATGTAAGAATAGGGAACGAAAATCAAGTTGTAGTGTAGAAATTTGATCGTTCCATGCCTTTCCTTTGCAAGATTCATCGTTTGAAGAAACGGCAAATGAAAAGTCAGTCGGGTGCATTTTGTGCAGAATAAGCGTTTTATGGTTTGCTCTGAACACTTACTATCAGAAGAAGATTTTATTTATCTGTCCATCCATTATGCATTATTAATTGCCAAGGCATAAACTGCTGTTTCAAACGTCTTCCTATGGAAACATCGATAACAAAATGGGCAGCAAAAGAGTGTGTTAGTGTTTTTTAAAATCTACATACTCCTTTGCTGATCTTTTTTGTGCTGTATGTCGACATTTTGTGCTACGACAGGTATGTAAAATAGCTCGTCCAATTTATTTCTATTATGATTTATCAGCGTTATTTTAATTAAAATCTTAGTTTCATTTGCCATAATGGTTTAATATGTTAGATATTTGATACTGTTTGTTGTTCCGGCAAAAAGCTCCATTGACAAAAGAAGTAATTATTTTTTAGTTGCATGGGCTTTATTATGATAAATATTGTCTCACAAGATTCGGTTGACTTTAAATTTATTGTACTACTTTTTAAAATATAGTAGGATTTTTTAAAAAATAATAAGTTATGATTTAGCATTTTTTTTTTAAGTTTAAAATTAATTTTAACTCAATTTGATAATATTTCTTAGTACTTCATCATGATAAAGTAGAAATTCCAGTGCCGTATTTACGTATGGGTTTAATGGGCTTTTTCCCAGGGCGCACGATTGGGGGGGGGGGCGGCACTTTTTCCATGCAAAGTGAAGACCTTTTTTTTTTTTTTAGACAGCAGGGCTTATCGGCAGCGAGAATTACATCAATTAATTGAATTAAATACTGTTCGTTATTTAATAACGCTGGAATGCTGGTGGAATTTTTCATACAAAAATATTGAACCGCAGGGGGAAAAAAAGAAAAGAAGATAAGACAGGAATAAGACTAGAAAGATGAGAAAAAAAGACTGCAAGACAGAAAAAATTGTTCGTTAAAACCGGGTCTTGCTCGTTAAAACGAATTCTGTTCCATAGACTTAACATTGATCCAACAAAATATTCTCGTTTCCCTCGTTGTTGATTTATAATAATGTAAGAGCAGATTTGTAGTAGTAAAAGTTGAGATTCCCAAAAGACGAATTTTTACCAATTGGCTGATTGTTAACAACCAACCAATTTCATGTTTAACTAGCTGTGTGGCCGAGATTTGCACGGTTTACCTTGAAAATACATTTTATGTCAAGTAAATAAAAAAGTTTTTTTTTTTTTTTTTTTTAACAACTTTGAAATTCAACACCTCAAGGGGGAGGGGGGGGCGGCCAGTTTCAAAAGCCCAGGGCGGCCTCACGTCTCTGATAAATTCTCACAAGATTCAGTTGAATATATATTTGTTGAACTTGTTAAAATATAATAGGATTTTTTTCGGCAAAAATAAGTAAAAAAAGACTATTCTCGTAGAAATTGCAGATTCAAAACTAAATATTTATAAAAGAAACTTTGCTTCTGTGCATTAAAGTTTAAATTCACTAATTTTCTGTATCGCAGCATTTATTTATTAAATTTAATAAATTTTAACTTAGTCAATTTTCATGTGACCTTTATTATGGTAAAATTCAGTTGACTTTAACTGAACTTGTTATCTTTTAATGAGATTTTATTACACAAAAATACAGCTTTTAGTGAAATTTGTTCGTCAAACAATTTTTCTTTAGCAGGCCGAGTACTCAGTGATCAATTTAAATCATTGTTTGGATCCGTATGACATGTTCGTATAGTTATAAAAAACTGTTATGATGTTTTTGAATTGTAACAGAAGTTTAAATGTGTTTAGGAGTGATTTAAGGAATCTTGCAATTTTTATCGAGATTGCATGGAATGATCGGTTATTATCCTGTACGTAATAACTAAATTTGAAACTACAGCATTATAAAACATCAAGTGTTTGTTCTCCCTAAAAAGATACTATTTTGCATAAAAGGTTAAAATCACTCTATATTTTATAGCATTTCCATTTATTACATTTAATAAATTTTATACTAAAGCAACTAAAACTAAAAATAGTTGAAATACCTTGTTTTGTTCCTATTCTCAATATTGTCTTTCAAAAAGTTACCTTTTAATTAAAATTGAATAAATTCAATCATGTAAGACTACCTTTGTTTCCGGATCAAACTGACAATTTGTTATGAAGTACTTATATTTGCTATGTCGTACAATGGCAAAAACTGAAGCTTAATAGCATTTTTTTTCTTATCTTGTCCAATTTTCAGTTCTGTTGACAAGATTAGCGAAAATAAGAGCTTATACAACAATCAAATCAGAAAATGTTTGAAATAAAGTATTATACACAAGATTTTTATATTCTTTGGGAAACATTTTGTTTTGATATGTCTAACTAATGTGTCATGACGAATTAAAACCTAAAAACAGTTTAAAACATGCAAGCACTGGGGTAAAAAATTAAGAAGTTACTATAAACTAACGTTGAAATTCTCCTTAATAAACCATTATTATTATTATGAACCTATAAGAGGCACAAATCCTTTTAAATGTAAGGCACTGAAATCAAAAATCAGAGGCACAGACGTTTTCAAATATAAGGCACTGAAATCTAAAATCAGAGGCACAAACGTTCTCAAATATAAGGCACTGAAATCTAAAATCAAAGGCACGGTATGTGCCTTTTAATTTCAGAGGCACAAACGGTGCCTTTCATTTTAAATGTGCCGCTGAATTTTCAGAGGCACAAAAGTTCAAAATGTGCCTCTTATTTCAGAGGCACAGTTTTAAGAGTGTAGAGGGAGAAATAGTTAAATATGCAATATTTAACTATTAACGATATTAATCATTCAGACCATTTAATCTGAATGATTGATATCGTACAGTGGATTAATGTTGCTCAAAGGGACGATTCAGATTTTAGCCAGAACTCAGATTTGCATCAGATAAAGATATAGAGAGACCGTGCAGTAGGTTTCATAAAGGAAACATCACGGAAAAGCATTTGTTTGCATGGGAGTCATGACGTGGGTAGTCAGCATCTTTATAGCCACACAGACCTCAACATTTTTGGGCTGGGGTCTGTTACAAGGAGCAGAGACAAAGTACTTAAGTCTTGTATTTTGCTTGTTTCAAAGAGCTGCGGGCTCTAGGTTGGTATTCAAGGTTGACAATGCGCCTTGTCACCGTGTGGTAGTGTTGGACGATTTCCTTCAAAATGAAGATATTTGATGCATGCTCCGTCATTTCCCTGTGCTGAATCCCATCGAGGATGAGTGGGATATGACGGAAGACAAAGTGCAGCTCTTCCACATCGATCAGACTCCGTTCTAAAACTCATCAGCACTCTCTACAGTGCTCGGAGGTTTCTGAGGCCTCAGCTCATTCACAACATCTTAGAAACTATGGGAAATTGTTTTCCTGCATGCATTGCTACCAGTAATACTCCTCAGACTTATTAAACTGTAATATATTTTTTTTAGCTAAAATGTAAAATATTCGGCCGTCGATTTTTTATTCAAACTTTTTCTTTGGCTAATAAAGGTTAAAAGAAACTCCCTCTTTTGCATTGTATTATTATTATTATTTTCTTGTTATAGCTGTATTACACTCGCATTCCACATTTTTCACCATTCTGACTAGAATTTAATTGAATAATCACTAAATATTCACATCGTTAATTACGCTTTACATTTATACACCAGTATATATACATATATATATATATATATATATATATATATATATATATATATATATATATATATATATATATATATATATATATATATATACACTGGCGGAAAAAAAAATCCCAACACCAAGAATGACTTGTGTTAGATAAACGAAATTTGGTAGGCGTGTTTATACAACTGAAAGATGACATCGATTGAAATTTCGAGTTCCGCGCATTAGTGTGGCGCAGCTGGCGTCACTCAGAACATGCAAATAAGGCTTGCTTTAAAAGCGTGCTGTGAAGCTCGTGTGTATTATTTTTCCGTGAAATTTGACGAATTGCGTTCATCTTAGATAGGAATGCCGTTAAGAAGACGAAGAAAGCCATTATCAACAGCTCACCGAGTTTAAACGAGGTGGTACAATTTGGCTACGAGAATGTGGATTTTCATTTCGCGATATTGCAGAAAGACTTGGGGGGAATGTTTCCACCATGTATGATTATTGGAAGCTATGGGCAAGGGATGGTACTACCTCAAGAAGATCGAGTTCCGAGCTGCCACGTAGCACGACTGAGAAGGAAGATCGCCGAATCTTGCGTACGGCTGTGGCGCATCGTACTGCATCTGCTGTTGAAATTCGAGCTGCAGTTGGTACTGTCGTGACCCAAGGAACGGTAAGTAACTGTTTACTTCAAGGACAGCTCCGAGCCAGGCAACCTGCAGCCGGTATTCCTTTGACTGCAAAACATTGCATTTTCCGACGGCAGTGGTGCCGCGACAGAGCTCACTGGAGGTCGGAGTGGAGATCAGTTGTAATTTTTGATGAAAACAGATTCTGCCGTAGTGCCACTGGTGGATATATATTGGTCAGAAGGAGGCCATTGGACCGCCTGCATCCAAGCGGTCTACGGCCTAGACACACAAGACCCACACCTGGAGTTATGGTCTCTGGAGCAAATTTCTACGACAGCAGGGGCATTCTTGTGGTTATCCTAAACTCACTGACTGAAAATTTGTCGTCAGTCTGGTAATTTAACCAGTAGTACAGCCCTTCATGAGTAGCATTCGAGGGGGCGTTTTCCAACAGGATAACGCTCGCCCTCACATCGCTGCTGTAACGCAATGTACTCTACAGAGTGCTGACATGTTACCATGACCTGCAAAATCACCAGGTATGTCTCCAATTGATAACGTATGGGATATCATTGGACGGCACCTCGAGCATCATCCACAGTCAGCAATGACGGTCCTAGTATTGACACAACAAGTGCAACAAGCATGGAACTCCATGCTACAAAGTGACATTCGGCACCTGTATGACATAATGCATGCACGCTTGCAGGCTTGCCTTCAAAATTCTGGAGGTTACAACCTCTACTAAATTAACATAATTTCACATTTGCACAGCATTTTCTTGAGCTTAAATTAGCCAGTGATCTTGTACATTTAATCAATTAAACATGTTAACTAGACAATTGCATTACCAGAATTTCATTACTCTACAGAAATTTTTCCTTGGTGTTGGGATTTTTTTTCCGCCAGTATATATATATATATATATATATATATATATATATATATATATATATAGTTAAAATATTTTAAATTTACTATTTTCACGTCATCTATCATGCACTAAGTTTTAGAAAAAAACCTAATTTCTTATTACAATCTTTCGTATTTCCACTTCGTATATTTTAATAGAAATACCAATGCAGCGAATAATCTGTTCTGCTGACATATAAATTAATAAGTTTTTTCAGTTTAATGAGCAGTACTTTGATTTTGGAAAATATAAAAGCCCGTAAGATTCCGCTTTTAAAAAGGATATTAAAACAATTGATTTATAGACTAAATAGAGGTATTGAAAAAAAAAAAGATTGATACACACGGCTTTCTAAAATAGAGTCCATGAATTTTAAAGTAGAATTTGACTTAAATATTCAATAAATGGAATATGAGATACGATTCTCTAAAAATAATGTGGGGTTAAATAAAGAAAAAAAAAGGACTTTGACTTATCTAAGTAAAAATGCATGGAGTGAGTGATGGAAAATATTTGAACGTATAATAAAGCTCCGCACTCGACTCTCTGTCATAAGACTTTTCGAATTGTCGTTGATGTATTTAAAAATAGAAAACTATTTTTAAGCAGTATGAGGAAATCATAGATTTAAAAAAAACAATAACTATTTTCTTTTAGATAATCTCAGAACCACTTCATTTTTAGTTTAATTAGAGTCTATAACTTGGTAAAAAATTCAAGATTTATTATTCTATGCACCGTAAAAAATTTCGAAACGTCAGATTATATCCGGGCAGATTTACAGATTTCGTGGGTTTTCACCAGTTTCCTGTGAAAATCAAGTTTCTTTTGCACAGAAGTTTCTTTAATTGCTTCAAGCTGCGTGAAAGCAAACTTCTCACTGTTGTGAAAAATATTTTTTAGCTACCAGTGCTACAATATATTCAGCATTTTTAATAAGTGTTACTTCTGCTCAATTATGGTTCGTCTAGCTTGACTGAACCTCAAAGAGGACGTATTTCCGTCTCCAGCTTTACAAGAGTTGCATGTAAATAAGGTGTAAGATATTTGTTTGCGTTTCTGAATAAGTTTTGGCCGAATATACTAAATTTCTTCAGGAGTTTTCCTGGTAAGGATGGTGCTAAAATGCTTTGCTACACTATAAAAAAAATTCCGAAACGTTGCTGAAAACAATGGCAGCTGATGTGCCTAATTTCTACTAGTTACACGTCGGGAAAAAATAAAGAGAGTTTCCCGTTAAAGTCAGAAACTTTCCAAATAAAAGTTAGTCACGTTATAACATTAAATAAGGAACACACCCAAAAAGCTTCGATATGTCTATGATAACAATTCGACACCTTTTTTTTTTTTGGACCAGGAAAGCTCCTGGAGCAATTTTGCAAATATGACCAGAGCTAAGGCAGCAACTGCAAGCAAATAGCTGAATAGATTATTTGCTTACAATTCTTGCAAAGCTATACTATCCAGAGAATTCATATGCTATTGTTCGGGTGAGTAAATCCGGACAGGTAGTAATCTGGCTGGAGTCAAAGTATTTAATACATACGTTAAATATATATACCTCCCAACTGGTAGCTAAAAATGTTTATCACATCAGTGAGAAGTGCATTCATGCAATTTCCATCAATTCAGAAAACTTTTAGGCTAAGAAACTTGTATATCTTAATATATAAAAATTACGTGTCCCTGTGTTTGTGGCCAATGGACTCCTCAGTTACTGAACCGATTTCAACCAAATTTTGCACGCAGTTTCAGTTTGGTCCAACTTAAATGATAGGATAGTTTTTATCTCAATTTAGGACCGCAATATATTTTTTATTGCAAATTATCTATTTAGCTAAAATGTCTTATTGACTAAGCCTTTTTACAAAGCCTTTTTTGACAAATCCATGGCTGAGCGACATAAAGCAAACGTTCTGGCAGCTTCCGGAGCGCAGTAAACAGGTTGTAAGTTAGCGGTGCGTTGAGTGTTATTTGACTTTTTTGTGAAGTAAATTATAAACAAACGCGTTACTTCATTTGAAATTTACATGTGATAAGCTGTCAGAAACGATTGTCACTTAAGAGTTTTTACGCCTCTGAGGCTGAGAGGTGGAAAGCGATTGGTGGGATAGCTCCTGGACTGCATTTAAGTGGCTGTTCTTCTTACTACTATTATATATACAAAAATTTGTTTGGATGGATTTATGGATGGAGCAGTCAGTTGATAAGCAGTCCGAAAAAATTATCTTTTTAACTTCGCCTTTTTGAGCCTCTGTCGCCGGGCGACATAAAGCACATGTTCTGACAGCTTCTGGAGCGCAGTAAAATAGGTTGTAAATACAGAAACAATAATGAATGATTAATGTACGTAGGTACTTAATTTTTTTTTGTATTTTCTAATAAAAAAACTTAATAAATTCAAAAATTTGCTTATTTATTGCCTTTAAGGCGGAACAGAGTTCGCCGGGTCAGTTAGTTATATACACTGCTCGACATTGAAAATGCAACACCAAGAAGGAGTGGTCAGAAATTCATGCAAATTTTACCGTAGACGCACGTCACTGAGTTATGCAAATGATATGAAATGCGCAGCTCTCCGACGCACGTGAAGTAAGATATAAGAGAATGAAGTTGAAAAGTGGGCTATGTTCATGTTGGTTTTTCTGCCAGACAAATTATCGGAGAAATTTGGTTTTTGTCTCGAAGGATACGTGTGATAGGAGGAAATGCCACGCCGTCCTCAACGAAGACACTTCCAGCATATAGACGACTTTACAAGGGGTATGGTGATCGGACTGAGAAGGGGAGATTGGTCCATACGTCAAATTGCAGCTGATACCCACATGGATGCAAGCACTGTGCATCGGCTGTGTTGGAGATGGTTGGAAAGAGGAAATGTAGCCACATTGAGGGGTGCAGGTGCAGCCAGAGTGACGTCAGACCGCTTGGATCGACGGATTCACCGACAAGCTGTGGCGGACCCGCAAGTCACTTGTACGTCGATTCTGCAGCACGTGCAAGGTACCCTGGATGTTCCTGTGCCGACCAGAACCATTTCCCGTCGACTGGTTGCACGTGGCCTGCAATCACGGCGCTCACTAAGAAGACTGCCATTGACCTCACAGCACAGACTAAACGTTTGGAATGGTGCCGGACCAGAGCGACGTGGATGGCAGAATGGCAAACCGTTGTGTTCTCAGATGAATCCCACTTCTGTTTGTCCAGCGATAGTCATCGCATACGTGTGTGGCGTCGACATGGAGAAAGATCGAATCCGGTAGTAACTGTGGAACGCCCCACAGCGCGACAACCTGGCATAATGGTTTGGGGCGCTATTGCATACAATTCCGTATCACCTCTAGTTCGTATTCGGGGCACTATGACGGCCCAACGATATGTAGATAATGTACTGCGGCCGGTGGCAATCCCCTACCTTCAGGGTCTGCCAAATGCAATTTTTCAACAGGATAACGCCCGTCCTCACAGTGCTCGAATCAGCCAACATGCTCTTCAAGTTGTACAGATGCTTCCCTGGTCACCATACTCTCCTGACCGGTCACCAATCGAGCATGTGTGGAATTCTTTCAGAAGACGAACTGTAGCAAACGGTTGAAAGGAAATGGAGAGTCATCCCTCAGGACACCATCCGCACTCTTATTGATTCTATGCCTAGACGTGTTTCTTCGTGCATCGCTGTCCGAGGTGGTCCTGCATCCTACTGAGCCGACGCCGTTCTCACTCTGTATTCTGTCTATCCTTTTGAAATAAAGATCACTTATTGTTCCTTGCTGTCTCTGACTTTATGCCAAATTTCATCACTTTCCGACTACTCCTTCTTGGTATTGCAGTTTCAATGTCGAGCAGTATATATATATATATATATATATATATATATATATATATATATATATATATATATATATATATATATATATATATATATATATATATATATATATATATATATATATATATAGGAAATGGGTTTAAACTGGTAAAATCACAAAATCCCGAAACATTGCCTAAAAATGATTTGTAACTTATCGTAAGTTTTTAGAAATAAATATGTGTCAGTTTTCTATTAACATTTCGGATTTATCCCAAAAATGTAACTGCCTTGTTTTCGGAAGGTTTCTGAATTGTTCAGAAATTTTAAAGGTAAATTTGAGGACGAAAACTGCCTTTAGAGCGGGAGTGTTTCCAGTTTTTGCCAAATATGCATTAGCAGAAATTGTTGTCCCGGAACAGCTATATTATGTCTATGAAAAGTAGTGTAAAATGTGACAACGGGAGGGAGAGGGATGAGCGGAAGTATGATATTTTTTGACAGATTGGGGAAAGGGGGGATCAGAAATTTAAAAAAAAGCATGATCTCATTTATGGTCAGTGGCCTTATCAGGTGATAATTTCCGGAAAGAACAATTGCATTTTAAATCTTACTTCTTTAAAATCTGAATTAATGAAATTTTTTCCTTTTGTAGAATGAAAAAATCAAGCATTCTTCAATACACCAGCTACCAGTTTTCTTCAACGTAGTTTTAGTTCATGTACTGTCACGTTGTTTCCTTTGGAATGCAAATGTCGGATGAGTCAGCTCATTCAATATACTACTACGCGAAGGTAAGCATTTCAATTTAGATATTACTGCATTTTGTTTTAAATTATAAAAAGAGTGCACGTTAGTGAAAATAGTGTTCCGTGCGTTAATAGTTTGCTAAAATAGCTCGTTCCTTTTGCGATTTGTTTGTATAGGAAATTGCTGTTTCTCCTCAGCTACCAGTTTTCTTCAATTGAGTTATAGTACATACACTATCACACTGAAATAAAAATGTAGGATGAGTCTGCTCCTCTAGTATACCAGCCTTATTTTAAACAACTAGGTTCTCCGATTTATCTTGCCAACTCAAAGGTAAGCATTTCAATTTAGATATTGTTGCATTTAATTTTGAATTACGAAGAGAGTGCAAATTGTTGAAAATAATATTGTGTGCGTCAATATTTCACTAAAATAGCCAAGAATAACTCTTGCTTTTTGCGATATGCTTTGTGTTGAAAACTGCTGTGCTTTTCAGCTTTAACAGTTTTCTTCAACGTAGTTTTAGTACACATAATACCACGCTGTATCCTTTGGATTAAAAATATTTCGGAAAAGTCTGCTCCTCTAATATGGTGCCCTTATTTTAAACAACAGGTTTTCCCATTTTTGTTGCCAGTGAAAAAGTAAGCATTTCAATTTAGATATTGCTGCATTTTATTCTGAATTTAAAAAGAGTGCAAGTTGATGAAAATAGTATTGCGTGCGCTGCTATTTGACTAAAATAGCAAAAAATAGCTCGTGTCTTTTGCGATTTGTTTACGTAGAAAGCTGCTGTTCTCCTGCGAACAACAAAATTTATTCCAAGAAGCGCCTTCTAGAGACGTAAAAGTATAAATAGGTTTTGGGGAACAACGTTGAAAAGAGATGCGAGCAAAATTTGGGCATGAAGTGTTTCGTTTTCGGTTACCAGTGAAATATTTCTCCCTCCTTTCTTACTTTGTAAAAGAAATCCTAGAATTTCATCCACAGTTGCTGCTTTGGTATCGATTTGAAATTTCATGGAGCTCGAATATTAATATGTATAGTTCATCATAGTAGACAATAAAAATAGGAGCAACATTTTCTATAAGATGCTTCATTTTATTTCAATTATGCTAGAGGGAAATGTTTGTGTTTCTTAATTGAAGGCGAGGTATGTTATAACGATGTTTCCAAATTATTCTAAAGGAATTTTGTAATCTGACCACTGAATGGTGGTTTGTGTGTTAGAGGAGATAGGAGGGGGGGGGGGCGCAAATAAAATGCTACTGCATTCAGTTTCATCTTTTTTTTTTTTAAGTTTTTAAAGATGATTGTACTTCAGTTAATTAAAATGCATTTTATCAGATTTAACATGTAGAATACTTTATAAGTTCATTAATATGAAGTATTTATGAAATTTATTTCTTTTAAATATGGTTTTTTTATTTTAAATTTATTGGATAAATGATCTTTTCCCCTTTCCTGCATAGAAATGACCCAGTGAATAAAAGACTATGTTACTACATTTTCATTCACTCGGCCTACACTAAGTTGCAGACAGTAAAAACTCTAGTATGATCACAACTGCGGAGATTTTTTTTTCTTTGACTTTTCTCTGATTACACGCTTTAGAAAATATTTGTCAAGTTTTGAAAGTAAAAGTTTTTTTCTTTGAAAGCTTATTTTTAAAGTATTTTTCTCATACTTCATATTTACTTATAAGACATATTTATTGGGCAACTTTAAACTGCCCAATTAGTAGTTCAAAGAAATCCACGATTTATTGTTTGTAAATGGTTCTTAGTAGAGATGAGTTCGGGCTCACTTTTGAAGACCCGAGCCCACCCGAGCCCGAGAATTTTTAATCCGAGCCCGCCCGAGCCCGAGTGATATTGTTTTGTTTTGAGCCCGATCCGGCCCGAGCCCGAGTGTATCAAATATCAATATCAATATATATATTTAATTTCCACTTGGTATGCACTGCCATATGGTATATCGTAATAGCAATCGCAAATACACTGAAGTGACAAAAGTCATGGGATACCTCTTAATATCGTGTCGGCCCTCCTTTTGCCCAGCGAAGTGCAACAACTCGACGTGGCATGGACTCAACAAGTCGTTGGAAGTCTTCTGCAGGAATATTGAGCCATGCTGTCTCGATAGACGTCCATAATTGTGAAAGCATTGATGGGGCAGGATTTTGGGCACGAACAGACCTCTCGATGGTGTCCCATAAATGCTCAATGGGATTCATGTCGGGCGATCTAGGTGGCCAAATCATTCGTTGGAATTGTCCAGAATTTTCTTCAAACCAATTGTGAACAGTTGTGGCCCGGTGACATGGCGCATTGTCATCCATAAAAATCCCATCGTTGTTTGGGTACATGAAGTCCATGAATGGCTGCAAGTGATCTCCAAGTAGCTGCACATAAGCATTTCCAGTCAATGTTCGGTCCAGTCGCACTAGAGGACCAAGTCCATGCCATGAAAAAACAAGCCCCACACCATTAGGAGCCCCCACCCGCTTGAACAGTGGC
>JAXGGA010015411.1:0-29231 GCA_038373865.1 Uloborus plumipes
ATTTCCCCGCGCAGGTTTTAATCCAAACTCTTTTACAACATTAACACCAATTTTTTAATAATGTTTCTGCCAAGATGTGTTTACATTCTGAAGTCAAGTTTGAAGAAATTCATGAAAAACGACAAGTTTATTTTGGTATTATTTTCATCTCCATTGTTCAGGATCGTTCAATTCAAGATTCATTTAAAAGGCCGCTGTTCTCAAACAGTCAGATGTAGGGCGAGCTATATACCAACTCCATCAAGAGTTTACAGAAACTTTTAGATATCTACAGATATCTACGGCTATGAAGTGTTAGCAAAGTTTGCATTCATAAAAAAAGAAGGAAAAAAAAAAGCAATTTTCAACATTGCTTCAGCCGATTAAAAGGGCTTTGGGAAAAATCTTGCACCCAAATCCATTTAACCACAGGGAAGGGGGGGGGGACTAAAAAGCTGTCACTGTTGTCTGTACTTTAAGTTTGCTTACATCCACAGTTGTTTAATTTGTGTAAATGAAGTAAGTATCATTCTTTTGACTGCCAATAGATCTACATACTTTTCTTTATTGGAAAATATTTTCTCTTGCACTACTTATCTGTCATTGTTTTTTGTCTTTAAACTTTTCTCATACCTACTGATGTTTAATTTGCAAATGAAGTATTGCAATCAAGTGAAGTATTTGCAATGATTCTTTTGCAGACTGACAGCTTCACATAAGTTTCTTTATTCAAAAATGTTTTCCCCTGATGGTTTTAATTCAAATTCCTTTGCAACATTAAGATGAATTTTTACCCATTTTGCAAAAAAAAAGAAAAAAAGAACTTTTAATCTTTAAACTTATGACAATTCTCATCTTCAATTTCACAACTTTTAGATTTTGTCATGCTATATTCTTAACTAATGAGTCTCATCACATATCCCGCAGCTGCACATCAGATGTGCAAAACCCCCTGATAGAGTAAAGAAATGCAATTGACAAGTACAAATCTGTTATTTTTGTGTTTATGGATCAGCATGATTCAAGTCAAGAATTGCTCTGACAAAAGGAAACTGTTTTCAAATAATCATCAGGAGCTTACAGAAACTCCTTAGAATCTAGAGCTACGAAGCCATCTTAACTTTGTGTACATATCAAGAAATAGTAATTTTTGACTGTTTCAATTCTCTAAAATAGTTATTGTGAAGAGTCTTGCTCCCAAAACCATTTTAATTCAGGTCAGGGTGGTCATTCAATAAAGTTTATTTTTTGAAACATTTTGCCACTCATTTGTTGTTGTTCTCTGACTTTAATTTTTACTCATATCTACTTATGTTTAATTTGTGAAAATGCAGTTAGTGTATTTATTCTGCACGTCAATAACTCCACTTATTTTTTTTATTGAAAATCATTATTCCTACCAGTTTTTAATCACAATTCTTTTGCACCATTTAGCTGTACAGCTGGTTCTCTGTTTAACAATGCTTTATTTGACGACTATCTCTATTTAAAGACTACTTATTATGTGTGGACCCAGACATTCCACTATAAAGTTTTCGAAATTTCAATTAAAACATATTTTCTACTTAAGGGCAATTTTTTTCGTCCCTTGAGAGTGGTTAAATAGAGAACCAACTGTGTTTTTAATTATATTTCTGTCAAGATGTGTCGCTCAAGCGACAATACAGCTAACCAACGTACAAGAAAATGTCATATTGTTTCAAAAAATGTGAAAATGCTCATCTACATGTCACAGCGTACGGATTTTTTCCAGTAATACTCCAATTTAAAAGCCTCATATAAGTATTCTGCTGCTGCCAAGCATATATGCTAAACTCATTGAAAGTTAAAAGAACCACATACGAACAAACAAGTGCAAAGTGTTCCATGTAATTTCCATGACTCACCATTGCTCAAGTCATGACTTGATCTCAAATGTTCAGCCGCGGATTTAACGCTATGCCAAATTCATGAAGAGTTTATGTAAACTACTGCTATCAAGTAGTATTAATATAGTTTAACTTTCAAGAAATACAAATTTTTAACTCAGTTTCAAACCACTGAAAAATTGCCAGAAAACTTGCGCACAAATCCAAGGCCAATGTCTTTGTTTTTTCTAATAAACAATGGTAACATTATATCTAAATTTAACATATTTGCTGTACTTATTTTTGAAATTCGTTTATTATGAATACAGCGATAGCAGCGAAAATCCTTTAAATTTTACCACGAGTGAAGCCGTGGCGGGTAAAGCTAGTATATATATAAATGAGTTGTGTTCCTCCAGCATTATAGGGTGAATATCTTAAAGGACCATTTCACGAAAAAGTAGCAATGTTATCTCGCATGTGACATCGTATATATTTCGATAAAAAGTAATAATTTTAAACGATAATTAACGAAATATTTTTCTTAATATTTCACACATACGTTTGTAATTTTTTAAGCAACAAATGGTTTTCATTACTCCTTTAAATGATTACTATTTCACATGAGTTATCACGTGCGGGACAAGATAGCAGTTTTTCCGTGGAATGAACCTAATGTTTAATTATATCCTTATCATTCCCTAGAAAATTGAATACTGAAATAACATAAGAATGGTGTTTGTCGACAGAAAGACGGGTGTGGAATATGAGTAAAATATGAGAAAATGAGAAACAGAAAAATAGAGCAACGAAAAAAAGAGCTTAAACTAGCGCACCGGAAAATTAAAACACGCCCAACTGAAAATTAAAAACGGAAAATTGAGAAATGGAAAACACGGGATAATTAAAACCAAAAATTGAAGAACGGAGAATTAAGAAACGGAAAAAGAACGAAAAGAGCTTCTGTAAAATCACGGAAACATAATTAACGCAGGGACTGACTGGGATGAAAATTCAACCCTAGCATATTTTTTCAGCCCCAGTACATGCAGCCTCAGTGGGGGGGGGGGGGGGGGGAGTGTCTGCCGGTGAACTAAAATCATGAACTTCTCCAAATTATTATACCCAAACAATTTTGAAATTTATTTACTGAGACCACACTGAGGGCAGTAGCAGAATGCAATTTAATATAAGTTTAATCGCGAGTGTATTTATTACGCAGATCGAATTTTGTAGTTTTAAAAATGTATTTTAAAACTAATCTTTGAAAATGTTGGCGGAAAAATGAAATTCGAGGGGGGTACTCCACCTTCCGTTTTCCAAATCAAAATTTGTAAAGGGCATCTGTTATCGATTAATAGTATAGAAAAGAGGGTCCAGGCGGTCCTTCCCCTGGGAAATTTTTTTAAATTGTAGCTCGAAAAATTCAGTTTTATACTATCTTTGGTAAAATTCAGGAGACGAGGATTCGAGGAAATTTTTGAAATTAATCTTCTTAAAAATGCAATTTAGACAATCTTTGGTAATCTAAACGAGGTTCCAGGGAGAGACCTTTTTCGAAATTGAAATCTTAAAAACGAAAATCTAATCATCTCCGATTATGATAGGGAGAATGGGATCGGAGACACTCTCTCGCAAATTCGTTTTCGAAATTTTAGCTCTAAACAAGCAGTTTTGGAAGACTCTTGATAATATAGGGGCAAAGAGCTGTGAGGGATAAAACCGAAAAGTATTTTGAAATTAAAAAAAAACATTTAAAAAAACCGCAATTGTATTGTAGGTTATCTTTTGGTACGTTTAGAGGATCGGCAATTTTTCAAATTGATAGCTCCAAAAATTTAATCTTACATCTTACAAGGAAAGTACTCGACTTACGTAATAATGAAAACAGTTTAAAATGGTACCATTCAAAAGAGCATACCAAAAATCAAGTGCCCTCGTCCCCTCGTTTTCGAGATAAGGGATCTCAAAGTCGGCCGAAAAGTCGCCAAATTTGAAGATTTGGTCAGAAATTAAAGCTACCTCCCGATTCCCAATTCCGCCGCTTGCTAGGAATCGCATCATTTCCATGTTTGGTCATTTGCAAAGAAAGTAAAAGATGTTTTACGTTAACCCTTTACTTGTATGCGCTAAAATAAAGAATGATTCTCAACACTGTGATGAGGAAAGCAAAGGGTTTTATAAAAATTAGCGAAAACTTTACAACGCAGTTAACGTTTTATCTTTTTACGAATGATAACAATACATTTTAGAATTTTAGTTATTTTAGGTTTTCTTTTTTTATTTATTGAACTAAGCTATATGTGTTAATTATTATAAGTTGAAATATATTGTACGTGTTTCTTAATAATTCAGAATAATTAATATAAATAAAGTATGAAGAGCAGTTAATGTGAGCTTATGTACAAAAAATGAAACAGATAGTCTTTGATGTAGAATTTAATTTGTCATGGATTATGATATCAGTTTTTATTTCAAAAAAAAAAAAAAAAAAATGATCGAAGAAGTTGCAGCGAAAAGACTCTGTAATGTAAATGTACAACGTATTCCATGTTAATTTCGTACTGTTTAAAAATACTGGAATAACGTTTTCTAGTTTTGCTTTATGTTCAACGGATAGGAAAAGACTAACAAAATTGTAAATCAATACAAGTTTTAGCTAACTTTTCTGTAAAAGTAGAAAATAGGTGAACAAAATCATGAAAGAAGGCTTGATGACAGGATGATCCTACAGGTTGAACTGTGTACCTTAGGGTGGGCCGAAAAAACACTTTTTTTTAATTTCGAATTTGTAATAGCGCGGAAAAGTTGCGAATTATGAAGACAAAAAGAAGGAAAAAAAAATTATCGAAATCGGTTGATATCTTCCGATCGCGCATAAGGCCTAAAATTTGACAAAAGATGAAAAAAACTTCATTTTTGCGATTTTTTTGGAAAAATTTTTGAATGAGATGTTTTCATAATTTTTTCACTCGGGAAAGTTGATAATTATGAAGACAAAAAGAGGGATAAAAAGGAGGGAAAAAAATTATCGAAATCGATTAATATCTTCCAGTCGTGCCTGGGGCATAAACTTTGACAAAATATGAAAAAACATCATTTTTGCGATTTTTTGTTTAATTTTTTGAATTAGATGTTTTCGTAATGCAATAGTTTGTAACGTTTACTAAAAAAGCCTTAAAACATTGTGTTTTGATTTTGTTTTGGTCAGTTAATATCTTCCGGTTGCGAATTAACCCCAAAATTACCCTAAATAAATATATTAAAAAAGGTACATTTTTAAGCGTTAAAAAAAAAAGCCCCCCCCCCCCCCCCGCCTCCTTCTAGAACTTATTGTATCGAAAAGCAACAAAAATCATTCCTACATACCCAGTGATGCAATTCACAAAAATGTTTAGCGGAACTCACCTTGAGTTATAGGGGACCCACTAAAAGAAAAGTGGTTTGAAAAAAAATTTTATTTTTTATTTTTTACGATTAAAAAACACAATATAACCCCCCCCCCTCTCCATACTACAGAATTGCACGTACATTAAAAAAAAAAAGAGGTTCCGTTGTCACCTCCTGGGCCCCTTAAACAAGGAACCTGCTTTTATCGCAAATGATAAGACAAAATTTAATTTTGATGTTGCTTAAAGTTGTTTTTCCTCTTTAAAAAGCTCTCTGCTTTCCACGTCATAGGCTTGATAGTAGCTTTTTGCTTTAACACACACAAGTTAAAGTAAACGATTCTTGTTAAGCCGTCTTTCACAAGCTTTGTAGATGACCAAAAATAGATTTTATTTCAAAATCCGGCAACACATCTTAAATAAAGCATGGGACTTTGTTATTCCTGGCTGAAGATTAATTTTGCTGTTTTGCAATTACTTTTTGATAAAAAGCAAGCTAAACTCAACTTTCAAGTCAAGTGCTTTTCATATTTGTCATTAACATGGCCTACAAAATGCAAGTAAAATGTACATGTAAAATTTTTTTTGATGATAAATAGTCATAAATCTTACATTTGTAGGTTCTTATTCGAAGTTAAGCCGAAAAATATTCAGATATGACTTTTTGAGAACATATTACTTGTGTTTTGTCATTCACATGCCGTTTTTCTAATATCATCACATGCCCCAATGTGAAACACGTGGATGAATTAAAAGTCAAACTCTGACAGTATAATGTTTAAAAATTATGTCTAACAGTTTACAGGTTAAAAACTTTCATCAATATACCGATTGTGTTTGTGTTATTCACATACTTATCGTGTTATTCACATACCCATTGTGTTATCCACATGTCCTTTTTATCATTCACATATGCCTTCAAAAAAATAAAAATCCAAAAATGCAATAAAATACAAACATTTAAGCTCTGTTGAGATTCTATTTTAACTATGCAACTTATAAAGTACTTTGCTGATTTTTTTCAGATTTTTAATTTTAAATTAATTTTTTGAAATCTACATGTTAGAAATATTCCCGTATTTATAGAATCACCCATATATACAAGAATGGTAAATTAGGTTATAATGTTATTCTATCAAATTTTTTCTCTGTAGTTGACAACGCACGACTACAGCATTTGAATTGAATTATGTTGTTAATGTGGAACTTGCAGAGGGTTCAAGTCGTAGAACTAAATAAGCAGGTATAGCTAAGATATCAAACGTCTTGTTTTATTAAATAAGACGATGATATTAAATAGTACCTACCTTGTTTCTTACCTTTCAGCGCTTTTTTTTTTTTTTTTTTTTTTTTTTTGTAGTCGGGTTATAGTATTTTAAACTTGTTATTATTTCTTACTTTTTAGAGCTTTTTTGCAGTCGGGTTACAGGTTTTTAGAACTTTTGTATTTTACTCCACTGTATATTAGCAAATGAAGATACATTACAAAACAAATGTACATAACAAAAAAGTATGAAAAGTTATTTGGGTAATTTTTATTGAGCAGTGTCAAAACTTCTCAGCCTTTGCAATTCCATCAAAGACGCTGAATCATTAGGGTTGCTTAAAAGTTTCCGTGGGTCCAGGACAAACTTCGTTCGAATGTTCTAATGTAATTAGAACTTGAGTTATAATTGCTTTTAACTAATTTCATGCTAAAATCTAGGTCAGCCTTAAACTAGAAATTCATTGTTGATTGCGACTTTTATTCGAACTAAAACACACTTAGATACGAAAATATCGGTTAAAAATCGGTGCTTGTCTAGGAATAATCGATTTTTCCTCTTGTTACATTCTAGTAAAAAGTAACCTATGACACTCGAAACTTGAAAACGAATCGATTGGCACCTCATTCATCAAAATCGAATGAATAGTTTAGGAGCTACGGTGGAACATCCTTAACCACAAACATAGCCAGACTGCTAAAAACATAACCCTTCCTTTAGGCTTTGCCGTAGTCGGGTAAAAAGAAATTATAGGCCAATTTAGAGTTTTTTGCTTTTTTATTCAAAAAATAAGGATGTTTATTTTGTAACGTGAGTCACGCGAAAAGTGAGTTACGGCCAATACAAGCTAATATTAACTTCTTAAAAGTATTTAATGTGCCCTAATGGTATTTTAGGGTCTAAAGGGAGGGTTAGCACTTGTACACACCTATATATAATTAATAATACTGATGAAACTAAATATAAATAGCGTTATTTTAATTCGTTTAGTGTTTTATAATCTTTTAAATAGTGCAAGGTGTTTTGGCCCTCAGCTTTCCAATGTGTAGCATGTGTTTATGCATGCACATATTTTTCTTCCGTATCTAAGAAAGGTTTTTCATTCCAGTAAAAGACATTTGTAAAATATTTCACTAGTATCCGCAGAATGACAGAAAAGGTGCAGAGAAAAATTGAAGCAAGACGGGAAGTACATTGCATGTAAACAGAAACATTGTCTTCGGATGAAAGAATGTCTAATGAGAAAAGTTGAAAAGTTTAAGATGTTGTCTCTGGAAATTCAATATAAGCTGAAAAATAAACATTGAAACTTTCGAGGGAAATTTTGGCTAAATTCAAACTTCTTAAATATCGCTTCAGCAAGTATACAAATATGTAAATACACAAAGGAAGACTCGCCAAAACAAGGAGAAATTCCGTTAATTCACCTCGCAGTTAAACTGTAGTCATATAAGTGAGTTACTCAATACTCATTCGTAAATGTAATATACATTTGAAAAGAAGATTTCAATGTCCACCGAACTCATGCTGAAAAAATTATTTATTCCGAGAAAATCTAAACGAAAATAATTTTAAAAATTAGCTTGAGCGAAATATATATATATATATATATCTACATATAAAATTGGAACATAAGCGAAATTTTAAAAAGCACGGTCTACATCTCACTTGCTCTTATTTGAGATGTTTAAAATTTAATTATTCATCAGTAGTGGATGAGAAAAATAAGTACTTTAAAGAGCCTACTTCTGACAGCAGTCAACTAATTTTACAGCCATTTAGGGTCATTCCACGTCAAATCGCCTAAGGCTATGATTTTGTTCAATGTCTCGGATTTTGTTCAATATTCTTTTAGGGGTAGATGAGATAAACTCAAATTAATTTTTTTAGATTTTTTCAATAAAAATTTAGGGTTGTAGAATTTTTTGAAATTTTGATTTTTTTAGAATTTTTGCTTTCTCATTTTTGGTATGCAGTTTGAAAAAGCTCCATAATTTCCTCATTTTTCATTCAATTAAGCCAGTTTACGTATTATTTTAAAGCTAATTATTTTCTCCTTCAATATTAGCGACAAAAATGAGATTGTGAAAAATAGAATTTTGCCAATGGTCCTCTAAGGTCGGACTTTGTGTTTTTTCAATTGGTATGTTCAGTAGATCATATCTCCGGAGTACCAACTAAGAACTGCACAATTTTTTTTTCAGTTATGACAACATCATATACTTTTTATGTAAAAAAAATTTAGGAGGGTATATTTTGTTGTTTTGGAATAAAAAAATCAAACGTGTTTTTTCAGTTGGTATTATCAATAGGTCATATCTCCGGACTACCAACTATAAGAACTGCACCATATTTTTTTTTCTGCCATGACAACATCATACCTTTTTTATGTATAAAAAATTAGGAGGGTGTTTTTTGTTGTTTTGGAATAAAAAAATCAAATGTGTTTTTTTAGTTTGTATGATCAATAGGTCATATCTCCGGACTACCAACTAAGAACTGCACCATATTTTTTTTCTGTCATGACAATATTATACCCTTTTTATGTATAAAAAATGAGGAGGGTGCTTTTTGCTGTTTTGGAAGAAAAAAATCAAATGTGTTTTTTCAGTTGGTATGATCAATAGGTCATATCTCCGGACTATCAACTAAGAACTGCACCATATTTTTTTTTCTATAATGAAAACATTATGATCTTTTTATGTTCAAGAAATTAGAAGGGTGTTTTTTGTTGCCCTGAAATTTAAAAAAATAAATAAGTTTTTCAAAAACATTTCTTTAAAAATCAAGTTTTCGGTAAGTTTAAAAACTCTGTAAAATTAAAAAAAAACTATGCTATCACAAGGAAGACCACGACATGGCAGCTGAATGGCATTTCTTTGCCACGAGTCATGGCAAGAATGCATGCGATGGAGTAGGGGGCACAAAAAAAAAAAAAAAAAAAAAAAACGGCTTGCGATAAGAGCAAGTCTTCAAAGAACTGTCGAAGGACAGATTTTAAATGCACATGATCTATTTCAATTTGCCTCTCAAAACATAAAGGGAATACAGATGTTTTTCACTACAGCAGCGGAAGTGGTTGCAAATGAAGAGTTTTTAAAGTAAAGATATGAAAGAGCTGTAGCGTCCATCAGTTATTTCCCACACATAGCCATGTATCACGTTCACAACACATGCACACCACGCGCTGTGCACGTGAACGCCAACCAATGAGAAAAATCTCACCCACACATTCACGTGTACATCACGTGTACACCACGACCTGTGCATGTGGACATTGGCCAATGGGAAGCTACGAGCTGCATCCCTCTTCTGGGTCTCGACCCCTCAAGCTTGACTTCGAGACAACCGCCGCATCAACAGGATGCGTGCCAATCTTTTTCCTCTTTGTACATAGCATTTTTGTATATAATATTTAATTAAGTCAATAAATGTTTGATAACAACTATATCTTTAATCGGGTGTCACAGCACTGGTGACCCGGTATTGTACATGCAAAAAATCTTCAAATGTTAACTGATTCATGAGCGAGAGGAGCAAGCGGCAGCACGAGAAGTGAAAACCGTTTCCTTTTCTTCGGAACTCCATTTTCCTCTCTTCGGACGCCAGATGTCAACCGACAACGCTCCCCTCGCCGCCGCGGGGCAGGTTTCTCGCGTGGCGTTGAAGCTTCCCCCCTTCTGGAGAGCGAATGTGCGCTTATGGATATAGGGTAGTTGTGACCTACTGAATATCCCTTTTTTAACTACTAGATATTGTTAAGAGGCTTACAAAACACAAAAATTCACCATTGCCGAATTTTAAAACACAACGGTTGATTCTTAATGATTTTTTTTTTAAAAAACACGCGCAAAAAAAGCGCGCCTTAAAACCGAAACCCGTGACGTCACAGGGCTGTAACTTTCAGCCTTTCATCCATAAAAATTGGATTTTTGCTACATTATCGTTTCATTGCGGGATTTTCTCCTTCCGTAATCAATACCTTAAAGTCTACTAATTCACTATTTAAAACTGGATTTATCAAAGAGCACTCCAATACCCTGCTAGGGGTGATTGTTTTGATATTTTTTGGCGAAATCCGTAGTCAAATTTTTAAAACGCATCACTTGGCGAGAAAAAAAACTTACGGCAGTGGAGAGCGAACAACAGTGCGGAAGCCGGAGAAACCGGTTTCTCGAGCTCCTCGCACTAAAGCTTCTCGCTCTTTCTTCGCCTTAGTGGAAAGTTCAAAAGCGCCAACGTCACAACCGTCAAGCCCAGTGACGTCACAACCGCTTGAAATTTAAAAATTATTTTAAAAAAAACTACTTGTCGCAGCGCAAAAATTTTTTCGCCGTTGATGTTCATGTCTGTTGCTCTATCATATAAAAATAAAATTGAAAAATCGAAAACTACCCTATTGCAGTGTGAAAATGCCTTCCTATACAGTGGAATCACCGCCGACGAAACAAAATACGCTGCGTTAGTGGCAAACGTTGACTCAGAAACTCTTTCACACATTTCAGATATTGTGCTCAATCCTCCAGCACAAAACAAATACAAGACTCTCGCGGATCGCCTAATATCAGAATTTGCGGACTCTGACAATTTAACCATCAAAAAATTGCTGTCCGACCTCCAACTGGGAGATCAGCGTCCCAGTCAGCTTCTCCGCAAAATGAAAGAACTCTCTGCCAATCGTCTCAATGATGATTTTCTGAAAAATCTGTGGATGCTGAGGATGCCGCCTCACGTTTCGGCGATTTTGTCCGCCAGTTCAGAATCGCTGGATACTCTAGCAAAAATCGCCGACAAGATTGCCGAAGTCGCCATGCCGCACTCCATTTTTGCAGCGACAAGAAGTGTTCCGCCGCCCACTCCTGAATCCCCCATGGAGAAATTGGAGAGGCAAATTTCGGAGCTTACACGGAAAGTCGAGGAGCTGACCTTTTCCCGCAACTCCCGTTCTCCGCACCGCGGAAATTCGTACAATCGGCAGCGCTCGTCTTCGAGGAATAAACAGCACTCCAGTGGACTATGTTACTATCATCGCCGGTTCGGACAAGATGCCAGAAAGTGTGCCTCACCTTGTAATTTCAGTAACCAAAAAAACTCCCTAACTCCGCCATAGCTGGGATGACGGAAAATCTCTCCAATTCCAGCAGCAGATTATTTGTTTTTGATCGCAAAACTGGTCAGAAATTTCTTATTGACAGCGGTTCGGAAATCTCCGTTCTGCCTCCTGCAACTCCTCAAAAGCGAAGTGCATCTTCAGCATTTTCGCTGTACGCAGCATATAATACAAAAATTCCTGCTTACGGGATGATTCATCGTCAACTGGACCTCGGCTTGCGTTTAAATTTACCGTGGACATTTGTGGTAGCCGACGTAACTTGCCCCATCATTGGAGCCGACTTCTTAAAGCATTTCAACATCATCATTGATTTACGGAAAGAAAGGCTAATTCACGCAGAAACATATTTACGTGCTTCCGGAAGTGTGCAACCTACTCTACAAAAATCGGTGCATCTAGTGTGTGATAAATCATGTGAATTCCAGGATATCTTAAAAGAATTTCCAGATTTGACAAACCCCACCTTAGTGCACAAAGCAATTCCACAGTGCATCACATCTTAACAAAAGGCCCGCCTGTGTATTCTAAACCTCGGCGGTTACACCCATCGATTTTTGACAAAGTAAAAGGTGAATTCGAATACCTATTAGAGCAAGGAATTATTCGTCCATCAAAAAGCCCTTGGAGCTCGCCTTTACACTGTGTGCCTAAAGCGGATTCATCTGTTAGACCAGTGGGTGATTACCGTAAATTAAATTCTGTCACAGAATTTGATTCATATCCTATCTACATGATTTTTCCCATGCACTTCATGGTAAGTCAATTTTTTCTAAGATAGATATTTTTAGGGCATACCACCAAATCCCTATTCATGAACCCGATATTCCAAAAACTGCAGTAACTACCCCTTGGGGACTTTATGAATTTACTAAATTAAGTTTCGGTTTAGTTAACGGTTCTCAAACTTTTATGCGCTTTATGCATGAAGTGTTACGCGGTTTATCTTTCTACTATGTTTATTTGGATGATATTCTTATTTTTTCTGAGTCTGTTGAAGAGCACAAAATTCTTCTTCGTCAGATTTTTGAGAGGTTAACTCAGGGCCGTCGCGAAGCAAGTTCGGTTGGGGGGGTGTTGAGATTAAATTTGCCGACCGACTCCCAACGTTTTGCCGACTTATATGAGTTAATTTTGATCTGTGATTTTCAAATCAATGTGCTCCATAAAGCGAATAAATTGAGGGTGTTAAATTTCATAACAAAATGTAACATTGAAAAAAAAAAGTCATGATGCATTATGAATGCACATCAATTTCACGACATTAACACTGTTTCATCAACCATATTGCTCTAAAATTTTCTAAAAATATAGGATATAACTTCGCTTGCACACCCTGGCTTTTAAGAGTGTGCAGTCAGGCGTCATTTTAGACGTTAAAATAAAAAGCTTTTTTTGTGACGCAATTTCAAGTTATTTCTGTGAGGAGTATTAGGAACTTGTTTGATTTGTGGACGCTCTTCGACAAAGTTTCGAAATAGAAATCTCTAAAAACGCATTTTTGATTGTACATGAGTCATTCCACGTCAACTGGACCAATTTTTCAAATCGTCCCCACTCGACCATCTCCGATTTGGATTAGATTTTACAGAGGTGTAGACATGCCTATGAAACTAACCTGTGCAAATTTTTAGCTTCCAAGATCCAAATATGGAGGAGCTAGGTTCCCGCAAAAAATGTGGTCCAAAATGGCGGATGAACTTTGTGAAACGAGTTGCAATGTTCAGGTCAAGGTTGCAGAAAATTTTATCATAGTGGAAGCCTAATATTTTTGGATACTAAAGTACTTTTGGTTGTCAACACTCTCCAGTATATTTTGTGAGTTTGTGCTTATCAGACTTTGTGTAGCACGCGCCTAAACTTGCGAAAAAACGCGGTGGGCAATTTTTTTCCTGGATTTCAGGTTGTCTTAAATTTTGAACCAAAAAAGTGCAAAGGTTTATACTTCGTAGTTTTATCGTCCAAATACTTGTCTTTAATGTTTTCCAGCTGCAGAGCTTAAATATTGTATTTGTAAAAGATATTGGCACCCTAATTGTCGATGAAAACGCTTCTTTTGAAAAATCGCTTGTAAGGAGGAAAAAATAGCTCAAAGTATTGTCAGTTATGAAGAATTGGCATAATTAGGCTAAGACTGCAGAACATTTTATTATAATAGAAGTCCAATTTTTTAACAACTTGAAGTACATTTAGTTCTTAATAGATTCTAATAATTATGTGAGTTCAAGCTCATTAGCTTTTGTGTAGCATACATGAAAAGTATTGGCAATTCCTGTTTGAAAAATAGTTTGATTTCAATGAACTGTAACGCAGGTTTGTCACCTTCAATCATCTTTTCGTTAGTACCACTATGAATAAGATATTTTCCTATCAGAATATTTAAATAAACAACCAAATGTACTTTAGATTCCCAAAAATATTAGGCTTCCAGTGTAATAAATTTTTTTGCAGTATTAGCCTAATTATGCCAATTCTTCATAACTGTCAGTATTTCAAACTTATTTTTTCATCCTTATTCGAAAGAACACCATCGAAAAAGAACCTCATTTCGATAGGAAAAAGTCTGTTCTTTCTAATGGTGCCAACGACAAAACGATGGGAGGTGACAAATCTGAGATACACTGCGTTGAAAACAGGCGATTTTTTACTAAAAGGATTTTGATAGTCACTTTGGACGACAATATCTTTTACAAAATCAATATTTAAGCTCTGCAGCTGTAAAACATTAAAACCAAGTATTTGGACAATAGAACTACGAAATATGAACCACTGAATTTGTTTGGTTAAAAATTTATGAATCCAGGGAAAAGATTGCCCACCGCGTTTTTTCGCAAGTTAACATCCGTGCTACAAAAAATTCAATAAGCTCAATCTCACAAAAAATACTGAAGAGTTTTGACAACCAAAAGTACTTTAAACTCCAAAAATATTAGGCCCCCAGTGTGATAAAGTCTGCTGCAGTCTTAGCCTAATTATGCCAATTCTTCATAACAGACAGTATTTCGAGCTATTTTTTTCATCCTTATTCGAAAGAACACCATAAAAAAAAAAAAAAAACTCATTTCGACGGGAAAAGATCTGTTCTTTATAATGGTGCCAACGAAAAAATGGTCGAAAAAAGTGACAAACCTGAGATATAGTGAGTTGAAAACAGGCGATTTTTCAAAAGAAGCGTTTTCATCGACAATTAGGGTGCCAATATCTTTTACAAATACAATATTTAAGCTCTGCAGCTGGAAAAAAATTAAAAACAAGTATTTGGACGATAAAACTACGAAGTATAAACCGTTGAACTTTTTTGGTTGAAAATTTATGACAACCTGAAATTCAGGAAAAAAATTGCCCACCGCGTTTTATCGCAAGTTTAGGCGCGTGCTACTCAAAGTCTGATAAGCACAATCTCACAAAATATACTGGAGAGTGTTGACAACCAAAAGTACTTTAAGATCCAAAAATATTAGGCTTCCACTGTGATAAAATTTCCTGCAATCTTGACCTGAACATTGCAACTCGTTTCACAAAGTTCATCCGCCATTTTGGACCACATTTTTTGCTGGATTCTAGCTCCTCCAGATTTGAATCTTGGAAGCTGAAAATTTGCACAAGTTATTTTTATAGGCATGTCTACACCTGTAAAATCTAATCCAAATCGGAGATGGTCGGGTGGGGACCACTAGTCCACTTGACATGGAATGACTCACATGGAAGGTTTTTGATATTGACATCCTAAAACGCAATTTCGGACTACATGCTGACGCGTTAGCGGAGGATGTGTTTGTGCGTGTGTGTGTGTGCGAATTATTATGTTTTTTATTAGCGATGACAAATTGCTTTCCTTTTTGGACCTCAAATTGCAAGCAGGTCCTCTTTCAAATTGCCAGTTTTCCAGGTTTTTAGATCACCATTTTTTGCCTTGGCTAACATTACAAAAAAATGCCTAAATTTGCATTTCTGTTGCCAATTTGGAAAATTTCTATGTGGGCCTGTGGAAATCCTTGGATCTCAACACTTCCTACGCTATTGAAGATTGGCGAAACAGCGTTTTTTAAGACTTCTGTTTCCAAAATATTGCAAAAAAACCCTGATCATATTGGGGTATACTAGAAAATCTGCTTTATTGATATTAGCTGAGTGAGGGCTTCCTTGAACAAATTAAAAAAAAAAAAAAAAAACGTTACAGAAAAGTATTAAAAATATTACTTGAAGGAACTTTTTTTTTTTTTACTTTTGCTTTTCTGGGGGCTTAGTCCCCTAAATGTTAAATTGTAACTCCGTTCGTACCCTGAATCTGACACGAGTTTTTAATTTCAATTTCCTGTATTTTTTTTATTACAGAATTAAACAGCAAAATAGTTAGAATACAGCTGACTTTTGTACATTTCGAACATGGCAGAAATAAAACTTATGGAATAAGAATTATTTAAGTTTCTTAGCTATCTCAACCCTTTGTTATCGGAAGAAAATAGAAAATTAAAAATTTCACATAAAAAGACCCTTTTGGGGCACAAATAAATATCATAATAATAAATAAATGTGGGCAAAGTGAAATGATAAAATATTTTCAGTTTGCAGCGCCACTTATCAAGCAATCTTTTAACTGAGTTCCTGAACAAAAAGTTGATTCCTGACAAGAAATAAGTAGTTCTAAAGATTAACAAAAAAAATTATACAAGTTATTTTCGAAATTAGATACACCTTTTGTAATATTCGTGGTTTTTCAAAAACATTTTTCGTTATTATAAAATGATAAAATTCTTGTAATTATAATTTTGAGTACTAGTTGAGGTCTCCTAATGTCCAGTGCAGTACTAATTTAGTTCAAGTTTAAAATGTTTTGATTTTAAATGTTTGATGCAATGTGTAAAGTGCACGTCGGGCAAAGTGGATGGGACAAACTGAAATGATAGTTCATTTCGTTTTCTTAGGCATTCATTTATAAAATTGCGAAAGTATTTTCTCATTTATTAATTCATTTACATTCTTATACTGAATTACTCGCTTATTTACGCATCCATTCATTTATTTTCTTATTAATTCTCTATTTTATTTACTTATTTATTATTTTCATATATTAATTTATTCACTTATTTATTTTTCTCATATGTTAATTAATTCAGTTTTTTATACAATCGTTTATTTTTCATTCACAATTCATTTTTTCGTTTATTTACGCATTCATTTGACAAAAATTACTGTTCATTATTGAATAGGAAGTTTTACTTATTTATTTTTTTATTTTTCCATAGTATAGCAGCTGCTTAAAGGGGCTGATCACGTTCTACACAAGGCTGCCATATCTTAGCCTTAAACTATAGCTAAGCACAATAAATAATTTTCTACTAAACGTATAAGTTGTCTATCATCTCATCTCTAATTTAAATGAAAATATATTTCATAAGAATATTTACAATTACGTAAAAAAATTGTTTCTATAATTATTCCCATCAAACACAAACGACAAGTCAATTTTAGTTGGACAAAGTTCAACCTCTTAGTACTCATTAAATAGGCAAACACCGACAAATTCTGCAATCCAAAGAAATCAATCAATTATTATCAGGTTCCTTATTTTAAAACATACCTCAAAAATCTAAATCCTTGACGCTCCCTGACTTGTTTTTCTTTCTTCTTTGGGGTGATGAAAGTGGAAGTATGAATTTTTGAAGGGTAATCCGGAAAGCGGAAAAGCAAGTTGTCCTAGCGGATTCCTCTTTTTTTTCTTTCTTTGTGACGGTCTTGGTCGAAGCAGCTTTTGTCTATTTTCGCGCCAAAAGGAGGAGGAAAAAGGTCCTCGAGCGACACCACCGAAATCTCTAGGCCCCGGGATTCTTCCATGAACGCGTCCCCCCAACAACGAATGCATCATGCAATGAAGACGAAAGAATCAGCTAAGATCTCAAGAACTCCCCTCTCCCCCCCCCAGCTAAAAAGATTCACTGACCAGACAAAGAGCAAAGCAGAAGCGAAGCGTCCGTTGTCACCATTCGATTACTTTCGACGATCTTTGCTTTCTTTTTCTTTTCACATTTTTGTACAACTTCAATGTAAGATATTTAGGAAATTGCGATCTGAGAGTTAATTTATTATATTCATATTAAAAGCTTATGCAAGCTTTGGTATGGATTAAAAAAAAATATATTAAAAAAAAAGAAAAAGATGCTATGGAAGAATATATTTCCTGCCCGGGTAACGAGCCCTGGGGTGTCCGTGAAACAAATGGAGCCTGTTCTCACCCGAAAAATTTCCAAAATTACAGGCCTAAATAGGTAATTTTGGCCTCCCTTTGGTCGGTCCTTAAACAATCAAATATAGCCGAAAACTGCATTTTTAGGACTTATATTTCGAAAAAAAAAATGCCAAATATCCCACATTTTTGCTCCAAAATGGCACTTCGATCCCTCCTTTCCATAAGATATAACAACCCAATCCTTAACTAGAATATGGATCCGCCTTTGAGAACTGCCGACCCGTATTTTACCATTCGGCAAAATGACATGATTTCCTTCCATCACATAAATTTGAGTTCGGCGCATCCCTCGGTATAATGTTGGCAAAATGAGACTTAGTTGAAGTAAGAACTACCGTTAAGATTGCACTAAAAGAAGTCGCTGTTAAATGATTTATCTTCTTTCAAATGAACTGAACAGTTGTCTACGATCATCACATGATTCAAACGGTACATGCTTTTATTTTTTCTTTTTTTATTAAAAGTGAAAATGTAAACATAACTCTCAAAAAAAGCTACTTATTACTTGACTCAAAAATTTTGAATTCAGAATCAAAGGACAAATGCCGACTTTAGAGCCGAATTCACTGAGTGAACACTTATTATGTCGGCAAAATGAGCAGTCGACAAAATAAGCATTCGGTGAGCAGTTTAAAAAGTTCTGTGTCTGAGATATAAAATCAACAGAATGAACATGAAGCATTATTACCAAACATGGTATTTTAACAAATTATAAATCTGTGTACATGGGTACTATATAAAAAAGAGGGGAAATGAAGCATTTCGTGAATCCCGAATTTGAAAAAGGAAAAATGCCGATTCTAGTGAATCTGACGATTGACGTCGCCGTATTTATACATGAGCCTACTCGGTCAAAATGCCCAGGAGATGATACGTTAAAGGGAACAGTCGGTAAAATAATTCCAAACGATCATGTAACTGTACATGTGTGATTGAGCATTTTTTTTTTAAATAAAAAAAGGTTTTGAAAATCTGAAACATTAAAAATTCCGAATCAAACTGATTTTGCCGACTGGAAAATATCGCTGGGAGGGTGAGACACCCCTCTCACCCCCCCGGTAGCGACGGCCCTGGGTTAACTTTATATGGCTTAAAACTAAATGCATCAAAATGTGTGTTAGGTAAATCAGAATTAGATTTTCTAGGTCATTTAATTACTCCTGCAGGTATTAAACCCTTGCCTAGTAAAGTGCAAGCTATTCTTGATTATAAACAACCTGAAACTGTACATGAGTTACGAAAATTTTTAGATCTTATGAATTTTTATAGAAGATTTCTACCGCACGCAGCTGAAGCACAAATTTTGCTGCATGATTTCTTAAAAGGATCTGTAAAAAAGAAAGATGATACAGTAATTAACTGGTCAACTCCAGCTATTGCCTCATTTCAAAAATGTAAACAATTGTTGGCTGATGCTACTCTTTTAGCTCATCCTTCTCCGTCTGCAAAACTTGTATTGCATGCTGATGCTTCCGATTTCGCAATAGGCAGTGCACTACATCAACTTGTTGATAATGAGTTACAACCACTTGGTTTTTTTTCGCGACGCCTAACTCCAACTGAAATGAATTACAGCGCTTATGATAGAGAATTACTTTCAGCTTATGCCTCTATTCGGTATTTTCGTCACATGCTAGAGGCAAGAGAATTTATTTGGTATACTGACCATAAAGCCCTGGTATTTACTTTTCGTCAAAAACCTGAAAAATGTTCACCTTGACAAATTCGCCAAATATCATTTATTTCTCAATTTACTTGTGATGTGCGCCATATTTCAGGGAGCTCCAATATTGCAGCAGATATTATGAGTCGTATTTCCGCTATATCCCTCCCAAGTAAAATTAATTACGATCAAATATCCCAAGCACAAGCTTGTGACCCCGAATTAAAGTTACTGTTATCAAAAGATAATTCCCTACAGTTAAAAAAAACTGTACTCCCAAATTTTGAGACAGAATTATACTGTGATTTCTCCACTGGAATTGCTCGCCCCTATATCCCAAAAGAATTCCGACAAGCAGTGTTTGAGAGTGTACATAACCTTGCACATCCTGGCTCTCGTCGCACTAGCAAGCTCGTCCGGCAGCGGTTCATCTGGCCCTCGGTGTCTTCTGATTCTGCAAAATGGACCAAGTATTGCGTTCCATGCCAGAAATCCAAAGTGCACCGCCACATTAAGTCGCCGCTTCAGAATTTCAGTGAACCGTCCGGTCGATTCCATCATGTGCATCTGGATATCGTGGGTCAACTCCCACCGTCTAACGGATACATCTACTGTCTTACAATGATAGATCGTTTCACACGATGGCCCGAAGTGGTACCAATGAAAGATATGACAGCATCAACAGTTGCAGAGAAATTTTACAGTACCTGGATATCGCGTTTTGGTTGCCCCTCGATCATAACCACCGATCAAGGCAGGCAATTTGAGTCGGCAAACTTCTCGGCATTAACAAAATCCGCAGTACTCCATACCATCCAATCGCAAACGGGTTAATAGAAGAGTTTCACCGCCCTCTAAAGCAAGCGATTAAATGTTACGCAACTGATCGCTGGACGGAAGTTCTCCCCACTGTGATGCTTGGTCTCCGGTCCGCTCCGAAGCTCGATCTAGGCTGTTCCTCAGCGGAACTTGTTTACGGTTCCTCCCTTCGACTGCCTGGGGACTTTTTCGACGAATGTAGTGCTCCTACTGATCCCACCACATTTGTCGAAAAATTAAAGGAGCACATGCGTCATATTCGCACTCCACCAATGTCGCGTCATGGATCCAAACCAATTTTTGTGCCATCGTCGATTTTGACCACAGAATATGTATTTTTACGTTGTGATTGTGTCAAGCAGCCATTGCGTCAACCGTATGATGGTCCTTACCGAGTCATCAAACGCAATAACAAGGTGTTCGACATCGACGTCAATGGTAAGGTAGTTTCTGTCTCCATTGACAGATTAAAACCTGCATACATTGTGAAACCTCCAGCACCTGATCCATGTTCTACAGTTACTACTCCCACTGCAGCACCTCAGCCTTCAGTGGTGCAGCCTAGCACTACAGAACCTGCACATCAAACAACCCGTTCGGGACGTAAAGTTCGTTTCCCGGATTGGTTTCATACGTCAAAAAAATGAAAAATAATCGCTGTCGCTAGGAGGGGAGTATGTAGCGTCCATCAGTTATTTCCCACACATAGCCATGTATCACGTTCACAACACATGCACACCACGCGCTGTGCACGTGAACGCCAACCAATGAGAAAAATCTCACCCACACATTCACGTGTACATCACGTGTACACCACGACCTGTGCATGTGAACATTGGCCAATGGGAAGCTACGAGCTGCATCCCTCTTCTGGGTCTCGACCCCTCAAGCTTGACTTCGAGACAACCGCCGCATCAACAGGATGCGTGCCAATCTTTTTCCTCTTTGTACATAGCATTTTTGTATATAATATTTAATCAAGTCAATAAATGTTTGATAACAACTATATCTTTAATCGGGTGTCACAGCAGAGCCTTAGGAATAGTAGGCAGCAGAGAGAATCACTTCTTCAAGCCATTAGACACGAAAATATATTAGTGAAGAAGGTTTCTGTGTCTGAAAAAACTTTTGTTGACACTGTCGGAACATCTTACAAGAGATTGTTATTCATGAATGTTTTATGCTTTCATTTGATAACAAATTAAAAATGTTAAGTAGATTTCAGAATAATGGAAATCTAATATAAAATTCTTCCAACCACCAAGAACTCACGAGTCTTTTTTTGTCAAATCATGAATGAAAGTATATTTAAAGACATTCCAGTTTACTTTATCGTTATTGCTATCGGTTGATGGAGTGGCTAGCAAATAATTACTGAGGAGTAAAATAATTATACAGTGACTTTTCTCTACCAAAGCATGCAAGCAATATAGAACAATATAAGGCTACCATCAAGTATTTCAATGTAATAAATAGGATACATTTATCTGCTTGTGACGTGTGATGCTAAGTGAATCTCAAATTTAAGTTTCAAAAGTTGATTTTAAAGTAATTTTTTTTTAAAAAACATCTTATATTTTTATTTCAAAGTAACAAAAAACTTTTTCTAATTTTTTGAACATAAAAAGAGCATAATGTTTTCACAATAAAAAAAAATAGCATAGTTCTTATTTGGTAGTCCCAAGATATGACCTATTGATCATACCAACTGAAAAAACACATTTGATTTTTTTTCTCCCAAAACAGCAGAAAGCACCCTCCTCATTTTTTATACATAAAAAGGGTATGATGTTGTCATGGCAGAAAAAAATATGGTGCAGTTCTTAGTTGGTAGTCCGGAGATATGACCTATTGATCATACAAACTAAAAAAACACATTTGATTTTTTAATTCCAAAACAACAAAAAACACTCTCCTAATTTTTTCTTACATAGAAAGTACATGATGTTGTCATAACTGAAAAAAAAAATGTGCAGTTCTTAGTTGGTACTCCGGAGATATGATCTACTGAACATACCAATTGAAAAAACACAAAATCCGAGTTCAGAGGACCATTGGCAAAATTCTATTTTTCACAATCTCATTTTTGTCGCTAATATTTAAGGAGAAAATAATTAGCTTTAAAATAATACGTAAACTGGCTTAATTGAATGAAAAATGAGGAAATTATGGAGCTTTTTCAAAATGCATACCAAAAATAAAAAAGCAAAAGTTCTGAAAAAATCAAAATTTCAAAAAATTCTACAACCCTAAATATTTGTTCAAAAAATCTAAAAAAATTAATTTGAACTTATCTCGTAGGTATCTATTTGTAGAAAAATAATGAACAAAATCCATGATATGACGGCACGGCCGACTATTAAAATTAGGTGATTTGACGTGGAATGAGCCTTATTCAACATTAAACGTTATGATTGGTGTCAGATGAAATGTAATGGTGTGTACTGTGTAGTATCCTGTAAAAGTTTTCAGATGTATCAATTGATAATTTGAAATCAGTACAATGCAGCCACAGAGAAAATACGGGAAGTAGTCTGAAAAAAATACAAACATATTTTTCTGAAAAATTGAGATGATGAATCCACTCGGCGACCGGTCAGAGGGGTTAGATGGCAGCTGCTAGGGAGAATTTTAACACTAGGTCTATGGGACGAAAAATCCGTGCTGCGAAAAATTGGCCGTTAAGAGGGGTTGCCGCTTTGTAGAAGTGACCGCTCGGACACAGGCGCGGATCCAGAGGGGAGGTCATGGGGGTCATGACCCCCCCCCCTTAACCGACCAAATATAGCAAAACATTGCATTTTTGGGACTTATTTTATGAAAAAACTGCCAAAACCCCCCATTTTTGCACAAAAATTGCACTTTGACCTCCCCCCCTTTCCGAAAATGACCCCCTCCTTAACCAGAAGCTGGATCCGCCCTTGCGCTCGGAGAGGTTTTACTGTGTTTAAAACTGATCAACTAAAGAAAACAAGCCATTAAGCATCAATTTTAATTGAATTTAAGTGAAGTCTCTCAACACAATTTCAAAATAAGATGTAAAGTAAAAGACTAAAACGGAAATGTAACGTGAGCCACGAAACTATGTAACGTGAGTCACGCTCAAAATATTGATTAACTTAATTAGTGACTGCAGAATAAACTTTATTTTCATACATATCATAACTTAGAAACATATTTTGTTTCATGAAAAGAAGTTTTTCGCTTTTGTTATTCTGAAATAGCAGAAATCTTAGGTTTTTAGCTTTCCAAAAAACTTGAGTTCCTTTTTTTGTAACGTGAGTCACGATGTTAAATTAAGGTAGAAGCACCATCTATTTCTGTTAAAATTTAAAATGCTGACATCCATAGGTTCTCACTGGAATTCCAGATGACTGTCAAGAGCTTTATTTAAATCAAGCATGGTATTTCTTCAATATATAGAACATTTACTTTTGTAAAATCACGTCAAATGGTAACGTGAGTGGAATTGCCCATATATATATATATATATATATATATATATATATATATAGAGAGAGAGAGAGAGAGAGAGAGAGAGAGGGTATCTTCAGTTGTGTTTTCTTGACAGAGAGAACATGGATTGTCTTTCTGAATGAAAAGTACTTTCTTGTAAAAATTTCAGATATCTGAATTGATCAAAACACCAAAACAAAAGAATAATCAAATAAATTTTTAGATCAGCTTTGCAAATATTTAAAATACAACCTATTTGCACTTGAAACAATTTTAGGAACTTAACGTTTGCATTATTATTCTTTGACGAGCAAGTAACACTCTCTTTCTTCTACTTAAAAATGTATGCTGCTTTATGTCTTAAAGATATTAAATGGAAGTATCTTTTTTTTCTTACCTTTTGTGCCGATGTTTTAAAAAGCAGCATCTTTCCTCGCGGTCTCATTGATTTTCATGTGTCAACCTATTTCCGTTTTTATAGCTCCGCCATTGAACGATTTTCCGGGATAAAATATATTTTCCGACAATCAGAGAGGTCTCTAGAATTTCTTGAAGAGAGTTCCTCAATTCTCCTAAGACCAACCTTGTTACCGAACCAATTTTCTTTGTCCTGTCGTGATTACGTGATTCTTGTAACTTCAGTTCAGAAAGAAAAATCGCAAAATGTGTTGCCTCAAAGTCGTTTTATTTGTTTATAAATCTTAGAAGATATCTGGCGAGGGAATATTCAGCTAGCAATCATTCTTTTCGATTTGTAAAATACTGGATAGGAATACACTGTAATTTATGACACTTTCAAAATGTTCTAAAACCGAAAAAATTTAAACTGTAATTTGCTGCTACAAACACACTCATACACACACCCATATATAAATATACAAGTAGTTATCAAAATAATGGAAACACTTGAGATTCATAAGAAAAATCTACCGTTCATCACAAATAAAGCGATCAATTGTTCTTAAACTTTAGTCATCTTTTTTATGAAATAAGGTCTAATTACGTATTTCTAAAACTTAAATTTGTCTTGTAAATTCTGTCCAGAGTTTTTTCAAACAGTCACTTGCCACTAATTCGAAGCTGCAATAGAAAAAATCTGTTACTCTTGCAAATGCTTTTTGGCATGGAGTTTAAAGTAATCAGTGTGAATCTGCGGAAATAGCTGAGAATGGTGTTGAAACGGCACTTTTTTTTAGTTTGAGAGCCACATTTGTGATGAAAGTATGAATCTGGGTCGTTGCGAAAACAATCTTTGAGGAGTGATTTCGTTAGTATTAATTAGTTAAATCATGAAACATATTAGTTATTATGGCCACAATTTTAGCCTAAATTTATAGGTAGTTTCGTAACTAATTATGTTCCAATTATTTTGCAGATATTACGCATCAAAGTGCAAATACACAGCCCCCTGCCTAATTATACTAGGTAAGGGACTAACCCCGTTTTCATGTTTTTTCAGAAAAACACATACTTCATTTGGCCCTCTTTCGAACCAAAGTAATAGATTCATTTCCTGATCAATATTAAAATAATAATACGAACATTTCAAAAACACATGCCCGGACATATTCTGTGTGAAAAATGACGCATTTACAGAGAATCGCCCTGATATAAAACTTACAAGATCCTGTAATTGTTTGGAGCAGTGTATTATTGAATCGATTACTCCAGAAAGGTCTTAAGTTCCACACATTTCGATTGAACTCGTCCTTGCTAAAATCATCTTCAGTAATGAAAGAAAGAATTAAAATTGATATAGTACGCTTCATTATAAATTAAAATTTGTATTTAAAAAAAGATAAAAAAGAGGAAAATTTGTTCCGAAAACTTTAAAACCGTTTTTGAAAATTATAGACAAAATTTCGAAAAACTTGAAAATGTTTTTAAAAATTTCATGAACTGCAGCTGCGCAATATATTCAGAAGCATTTTTCAACATAACAGAAGGAGGATCTTAAAATAATCAGAAACGTTTCTGGAAATTACAGAAAGTGGATTTCGAAATACCCAGAATTTTTTTTAATTATATGAACCGTAGCTGCTCCATACATTAAGAAACGTTTACAGATTTTATTTATTTATTTTTTTGTTTATTACAGTGTACTTAAACTAAGATTTCTCTTTAAAATATGCTTTAACTTGATTCATTTTTTAAAACTATTCATGAAATTCTTGCTTTTCCTGCGAATGGCTACCTTTTTTTTTTTGAAAGGAGAGTTAATCAAGGGTGTTCTTAGCTAGGTCGCGTCTTTGTCTTAATTAACGAAGATATTAATTTAAAAACTTTTAAAATATTTTTTGCGATTTTTGGACTGAAAGCATATTTTAAAATTTAAAACAGTAGTACCAAAAAAAAAGAGCTTCTTTTCCTGCGTCTTACAGAATGTGTCTGGAACTTACATGTTATATAGAACTCGAATTATATCGTTTTCTTAGCAGGTGTGCCAAAGCCTTTATTTACGCTATTGGAAACTGATGTCATTGTTGGCCGACAAGGAAAGGAAACTCAATGATTTAAAATGTTTATCTGTTTGCTAGTTTCTATTTGTTATTAATTGAAATACTTGTAAATGATTTTAGTATCAGGATTTTAAAAGCAGTTTTAATTTTCCCTCTTTATTCTGCTTTTGTACCTATGTTTACCATGTCCTCTTGTAACAATTAAATATATAAAAATTTAAAATACTTTCTGACTATTCAAGTTCGTTTTACTATGAGGGTTTTAAATTTTGAATTTAATCTTAGTACTTGATGAGCAACGTGCTTAACAAATAAAAATGTGCTTCTCACTACTACATTTCATTTTAAAGAAAAGGAATTAAATAGAGCTCGACGAAAATAATCTTATCCAGCCATTTCATTGAAACTTTAAGGAACTAGAAAACGACCTTAACTCCGAAAAATCTCCGGTCCATATTTTACAATAACCTATCGCACGTTTATGTAACGGTGTTTGATTCATTTTCTTTTGAATTAAAAAAAGTATTGAAATCGCCTTGGGCGGCTTTGAACTGGCATAAATCAATAGCACACAGTACCGAGTTTTCAGTGTCTTTTTTTTTCAAATACAAGTTTCTAAATATCGATCACAGTTATTTCAATATTCCAAAAGAATCTACTTTTGATATTCTGAGCGTAAACATTGAGAAAAAAAAATTTCTCAGTTGAACTTGAAAGTTGCTTTTTCCTGATAGCAAAATATGTGCTGCTATTTTTATAATTTACTGTTGCACTTGAAATTTGATAACCTCATTATTATTTTAGATGTTGCGATGACTGCTGTTAGTTTTCAACGAAAGAAATGCAAGTGTATTTGTGTGTTATAAAGTCTGGCATTGATAAAGAAAATTTATCTAAAAAAACAATACATGATGATTCTTCTATTTTGATCATCTCTCATAAACTTTTTTTACATCCAACACCCAGATTTTAATGAGAATTATCCAATAGAAGAGTAGAAAATATAGCCGGAAACTGCATGTTGTGATAAAATCATGAAAGTTGGTATGCATGTAGACAATGTATTTATAAACATTTTTAGAAGGGGAGCCATTTTGAAATTGCCACCAAAACCCCTCCGGCGGCCATTTTTGGTCAAAAATTTCAAAATTGCTTTTCTTATTTCTTTTTCGAAAAACGCCTTTTGTATCATCTTTTGCTAGTTCAATTATGTTAAATAAAGTTTAGAAAGTCATCAAAATAGCTTAAAACTAATTAATATTACTCATTAAAAATTCATTTTTTATCAACAAAACTCAAATTGATCAAACTCTTACAAAAAATTTTCAGGAGCCGCTTTATGCGAGTCCTACTATGTAATTAAAAGCACTATATTAACGAAAAACAATTTAGATGCAATAAAATCCCTCCAATCCGAGCCCCAAAAATCCAAAACTTTGGAAAACCCGACCATATTTTTTAAAACTTTCTCATAAAATTTTTTTGCAAAACTGAAAATAAGAACAGAAATTAAAAATCATAAATAAAGCTAGCACTTTTCAAAACTTAAAATAAACTTTTAAATTGTTACTTAAGACTGAATATATATCCCTGGTTAATTAAAATAAAACCGGCTTTCTTAATGGATTTAACAGTAATAAGAAAACTTCAAACATTTTGAAAAAAATAAGCAATAATGTGGAAATTTCACTCACATTCGGCAGGAGTATAAATTATGATTGCACTTATAAAAGGGGGGGGGGCACGAGCATCTTTTTTATACAACTGTGAAATTCTACATTAAACCTTTAGAGTCGGCTCCGGCCGATACCGACTTTGTTGGTTAGAGCCTGGCCCGCCCGAATCCGGCCCACTTAAAAGCTTTAAAACAAATTTCAAGTTTTTTCTCACTAAACGATTTGAGGAGTTTGTTCTCTAATTCTAAAAGATCTAAGAAAAAAAAGTAATTACTGCAATAAAAAGTTTAGTACTATGTTAATAAAGCAAACAATATCCCCACTACTTATCAAATTCTGCTGTTATTGAAAGTAACCATTTATTACAAAAGATACAACTGAATTTCAATATAAATCTGAGCAAGTAATTATATACAATAAGTGATTATGTGTAATGATTATATACCGGCTGATTTAACGTATTTGAAGTTATATAAGTTTTCTATTGTTTCAGAATAAAATTTTAGTGAAACGAACCTTTTGAAAACTGGATACTTATCACCTTTGTTAATTCTAACAGCTTGCAAGTAATAAATTACTCGATGTAGGGCAATTAATTCAATTTGTGAATAAATATTTTCCTCGGAACAATCTTTTGCTGTCCTACATGGGTTATAAAGTTTTACGAGGCAAGTCCGGTGGTACTTGCATTCTTGAATTATCACAAAAGAAACACAAATCTGGAAAGGATGAAGTGCTTTCTTTCTCTTCTGCTGAACTGAAGCCTTTTTTTAAAATGTTCAATTACGTGACGCTCTTCAAAGTTTTTCCTTTCTTTTTCTTCCTTCAGCTCTTCTGACTTTTGTACTGTTATACCTCAAGCTACAAGATTTATGCTACTTATCTCTCTTTTCAATAAATGTTCCCGATACAAATAATTTTTCAAATTTAAATCTACCTACACTTACAAAGTCTGATAATTTGCCTAAATTTCGCCAGTTTTGTCAGATTTTCGGACATTGTTCCATACCCTCGGTATAGGTCCGATTCTTTTAAAGTTGCTGCAGGGCACAATAGATTTTTTGGACCTAATTTCGGACAGAAAATAAATTTAATCCAGTTAATATTCGTTGTAATAATTTTGGTAAAAACAACATTTCCTGGGGTACTTGCCATTTAAATTTTCAGACTTTAACACTGAAACGAAATTAAAATAAATGCATTTAAAACAATACTTTTGAACGTGTAAAACCATACGACTATGAGAAATCGTAACTTGTAAAAATGTAAATATCTTTCCTATTCTCGATCCATATAAATAGCATTTACGGGAACATGTGAG